>VUYV01000009.1:3614238-3701677 GCA_008711295.1 Anarhynchus alexandrinus | reverse complement strand
CCCCCCCCCCCCCCGTTCCACAAATGAAATACAGTTTCTATAATTTGTATAATGATTTCTATCAGATCTAGGAAAACGAAACCAAAGCTGTGCAAGCTGTTCTTGCAGTTTGACCACAAACCTCTGTTTCCACACTAATCTGCACACTGGCGTAAACCCCAGTACGTGCATATTTGAAAGGATGGGGGAAGGCTGAAATAAGCCAAGGAAAGTTGCGCTGTCTGATTTGTTTTTGCAGCGTGAGGATGAATCTCTTTTTTGCATAATGCCAGAAGATAACTGCTTGCATTGCAGGAAGGATTCTCCTCCTCTTCTTGCTCTGCTCCAAGAGAAAAACTTCTTATGAAACACTGGAGATTGCCTACAGCTAAAGGCAGGTCAAGATCCACGGTGCTATTTGTGGTTTTAAGATCTCTAGGTCATTACTGAAATTTCTTGGTCATTTAAAATTTTAGTCTGGAAAAATTTTTCCTCTGTCTCAGAATAAGAGGAGTTTTAAAACTCTCTTGGGCAGACATGGTACATTATACCTCCCACAGTCACCTCAGCATGTGATCAGCTGGTAACACATTTCATTCTCTTTTTCTTCCCTGTTCCCATTAAATTGCTACTTTTGGTTAAGCAGCACCAGTTTCTGGTTAACCATGTCGTGTGGCCTGTGTGTGACCTCTAGTGTGAGTGTAGGAGGAGAAGAAGGTGTTTTGGTTTGGATTTGGGTTTTTTTTTTGTGGTATTTTTTTGCAAGAGTAATTTGAGGAGGTTGGACACAGTGATGCAGGAGGCCTCTTCCAGTTCTACAGTCCCATGTTAGAGGTATTTAAAAATCAATAGGAATTAACTGTCTTAATAGTAGTAAAGTGACTGCATTTGACTTGTCTAGTTTTCCCTCTGTTAGAGAGCAACTTTAGCATTTCTGTAATGCCGAATTCAGCTTTCAATATACATTTCTGCCGATTTTTCCACCACCACCGTCATCATCCCTCACCACCACCCCATGTATTTGCACATATTCTAGAACACTAAGACTGACATTTCTGGGTAAAGCCACAATGTTACTAATAATAAAAATAAATTCTACTCCTAAGTAGAAAGACTACCCATAGATAAAATAACAAAATTAAACACTGGCTGTCAGAGGCAAACAAATGCACACTTTCAATCTTATATGGCTACTTTGGATACATAGGAAAAAGGAAAGATAAATCAATTTAATTTGTAATGAAATAAGTCAACAATACATTGAAATATCTAATGCTTATATTTTTTTTTACCACCTATTCAAACTGAAAGTGTAAAACTTGGATAGTTTCAAACTTACTTTCATTGCGCTTAACCGAAGGAAAAGAAAAGGAACAAAATTAAATGTTACTGGCAGACCATCCATAAAGCACACTAAGCTCATCAATTCTTCGAAAAAAGTATTGGGAAATGGCCAAGTTATTTAACTTTGCAAAACAGCTGCTTAGCATTCACAATACCCAGTACCACTAATGCTATGAAGTCTCACAAAAGCTCAGAATACTTTTATTTGGGTTAAAAGAATGTCATGTGCAAAAGCAGTTCAGAAAAGAATGCTGTCAAAACGCCTTTGAGAAGCCCCAAACCCAGCTCTGACGAATATACCTTGATTCTAGTTCTAATCTAATCCTAACTCTGAGAAATACACCTTCTAACTAGCAGTTCATTTTCAGTGCAACCTCGTGAAGTTACTGTAATGCTGGGGGCATGCTCCATCCTTAATATCACCATCTCTGCTATCCCAGATTCATGGAAACAAAGCACACAGGAAAACCATACTCCCAATACCAGTTTTCTACCACTGCTGTTTGGTTTTGGGGTTTTTTTTCTCCATTCTGTTGTTATTGAACAAGGTTCCAAGAAAACTCAGCAGCGTGATAAAAGCTTAGGCTTTCAGCAGAGGCATAGGCTAAAATACGTACCGGCTTAGTCAGCGTAAGGAAGAGGGAATTGGTTGTTGCGGGGTGCTGATTAACCTGATTCTCATACAGAGCAAGAGAGAGTCCTTGGTTCCAGGTGGTTTCCGAGAAGCACAAATGGAGTTGTTCTGCTTGCAATTCGGTCACTTTGATCAAGACTAGCAGAAGAGGTGGGTAGAGAAGTGCAAAATTAACCATTCACACGTGGTGGGAGGAAATATTACAGCAGCTGATCTTGAATCTTCTTGAGCAAACTTGGGAGGAAGGAATGGATATAGAGCGGGGTGTAAGAGGATGGTAATCGGTGATAAGAAGGGCATTTAGCTGAAAATCTGAGCCTGGGAAACTTGCCTGATCTCATACTTGTGACTGTGGTTTTCATCACTGGCCCTGCAACTTTGTGACATTTCTTAATCCTGCCTCTAGAATTTACAATTTCCAGTAAAAACACACAAGAGTATTTATATTGTTCTCCAAAGTAACTCAACTCTCTCTCTCTTTTGACAGCAAATGGATGTTTTCATAGTTCACGAAAGCATCTGTTCCTCCTAAAATCTTCATCTGAGCCATTCTTTTTGGCAGAGTTCTCATGTTGTGAAGAACTAGATACAACTTTTTTTTTGTGGGTTTTTTTTTTTTTAATAATTTCAAAACTTACTGTGTTGTATTTCTATTAAAAGATCTACTTTTCATTCCATGGGAACGAAGCTTACCTTTCTTCTCCTGTGCTGACAGACCTGCAAAGACAGAACAAAAAAAAAAGCAGAGGCTGCCACAGGAACTGGCTGTCATTTGTACAGGAAACTTTCTCAAACACCTGGAGCTGTCAGCCTGCTGGGAAAATATGACTAATTTCTCATCACTAAAACTATGAAATATAAATCTTCATATATCAAGCCTATGGAAATGCTCTTGTTGTTCCTTTACAAACAGTTTCCTTCGCTTCTTTTTTTGACCTAGATAGCCTGAGACTTTTCAGTGTCTGTTTCATGCTTGTAAAATGCCTGTACTCTTCCCTTAGCTCTGTTAATGATGCTTTTTTTCTCAGTATTAGTTAAGCAAGTGCTAGATCTATGGAAAAGCTGTCAACTTCATTTTGTAGCTACTTTTTTTCATTTTATTTTGATACATACTAACATTTTTGTCTTTTTGAGCAAGGGGTATATTAAGTTGAAGCTTATTATTCTTATTTCAACACCAAATATGTTCCCTGAGTGGCCTAGAAGGTGGCTTGCTGCAATATTCAAACTATTCCTTTCAGTATGAATCACCTTATATTTATCTAAAACTGTGCACCTGAACTTACACTCAGCTTTTTCTAGCTTTGGTTAACCTAAGTGATTCTGTCTTCTGCAGATTTCCTTTTCCCAATGTCTCTGCCAGTAAATTCATACCTAAACATATATTTCAGAGTGATCAGTGAACAAAAACAATCAGGACAAGTTTCACAGATTTCTTTTTCACGGCTGTTGGTCCTAAAGAATTCTGCAGTGATTACTTTTAATAAACAAAGTCAAGACAATACATATATGGATTATTTTTATTCTCCACAGCACTTGGCAGAATCAACATGGGCCACATTCATATGGACTGTACACTGCATGGAAAAATTAGACTTCAATCCGAAATAATAACACAATTTCTCTAAATGTCATTAAGTAGCGGGAAGTTGCTGTAGGCAAACTTCTCTCTGCATCCAGGAAACAGATCTGTTTTTCTGCTCAGTAAACCTTTTCCTAAAAAAAGCCTTTTAATTGCTAGTAGACTTTTTAAAAAAAATAATGTAGAAAACCACAAGATATTGCAGGCTACCCTGAAAAAAAAAAAATCAACATGATGTCGGAGTTTTGTGCTAGTCTCAAGGAAGAGCATTCAGCAGAGCCAGTCAATATGACTAAAATGTGCATTTATAAAACAACAACTACAAAAAGACTTCCATGCCAGTGACAGGAGGTGATTCAACTAGCTCGCTGGCAGTAAAGGTTGTTTACCAGGTTCTGGATTCCTAATTGGGTGCCTAGCTTGCTAAGTAGCAGCTGGTCTTTAATTAGTTGAAAAATTATTATCACTAAAAGTTGCCATAAAAAGAAAGAGAACAATATAATTAAAGCGTTAGAATCCATATGGTGGGATACGTATCTTCACTTGTCAGTAGCTGTTTTTCCTCTTTTTTCCACTCAGCATTAATAAGGCAAAACTGTTCATTTGCCAAAATAGTCTCCTTTTCTAATTTGTATTGAAAGTAATATTAAAATGGAAGTGTGCTGAAACACTGTACACAGTTTAATGTTTTTCTCTGACTGTGAAATTATCCAAGATGCGATTTTCTACAGGGATGAGTTAGGATTGATGAGTCAGTCACCTTTGCCAGTATCGCTAATCATGGCAGGACATCATTATCTCACCTTCGTTCATTACTTATAAAGTAAAACTAGATGAAAACCTCTTTGTATATAAGACTGAGCGAAATACAAATTTTATGCCTGTGATGTATTAAATATGACCATAGCCTGAATGTACATTGCAATCTGTAACTGGAAATCTGCAAGCAGTTGCGCTGTAACTACCTGAAAATATTTTATGCACCACTATTTCTAGAGGTTTACAGACCTTCTCTGCACTTAAGAAATATTTGCCACTGTATGTGGAATTATGACATTACATGTGAAGCAATACGGTGTTAATATAAAAGAATAGGACTAGGCATATATTTTCTAAAATATTTTAAACACCTGTGCTATCAATTTTAATATTACAGAGATTAGACTATTTTTATACTTACTGTACTTACTGATTTGGTCAAGGGGGGAGGAAGGAGGATAATATTACTTGGTTTTGGAACAGCTGAATCCCCTCCAGTTCAAAACCTGACAAAATCATCTCATCCATTAACCCTTTTTTTGACAGAGAAATTCAGTAGTTGGGAAAGATATTTACTTGTAACAGGAGTGCAATATCAAAGAAGAAAACAGAGAAAGAAAATACTAACTCTGTTTAGTGTCCAGATTAGCTGTGGAAAATGGATTGCTCATATTAGCAGCAGGCAACCTCCACTTATCTGCATTTGTTATTGTTTATATTACAGCAGAGAAATCTAGGAAATAAAATTTTCTTCTGCTCCACAGGAGTAGATTGCCCTTGTCACCAGCCTAGAAAATCTTTGTTAGCTGGAGTTAAAACCAGGACATTCAGTATAAAAGAAAGGACCTGTTTGAAAGCCTAAATTTCCAAGTGTCTCAATTATCCTGAACTCTACCTCTGCAGCACACAGTTGAGAAAATTAATTTTAAAATAACCCTTCACCATAAAATCAATTGATTCTTGGCAGTAACTACATACAGTGGAAACAGCCTTTCATAATTTCACATAAGCCTTCATTTAAGGTTAGGAAGTTGCAGACAAAGAAGAAAATATTAATCAGATAAGAAGCATATAGCAATATGCATCAGCTCCAGTCCTTCGCTATAATGCCTTCCAAAGGCTAAGTCATTATTTTTTTCCCCCGCTGAAGTGTTATTTCCTATCTAGATTGTTCTACATTCAGACCTCACTCATATTAAGCCACTGCAAGGCACCAGAAGAGATGAATGTGCCCTCGGGCAACTATAATGCAGTAAAAAAAAACGTATTAACTTTCCAGCTTAAAATACATTATCACCAGGTCTTTAAATAACATAGCTGGGATGAAGTGAAAAATGTTTATCTAGGAATTCCATTTCATTTTTCTCTTGAATTGATTTTAATAGGATGCTAGTGTAATTTTCTGTAATTTAAGATACAAAGGTTTTTTTTTGTGAACATGAAATTATTTAACACTTATACGTCTATAACGAAGAGATGATTTCATTTTGGTAAATGAGAATAACATTGGACTTTCATTTAGATTTAAGGTCTGATCTGTGCTGATTTACCTGTTTGAAGAAAACACCTTGAAAATGTACAGTTTTAGCAAATTACTTAAATATTTGTTTCATTAAACTTTAAATATTAAATTATAATTCAGAAAATATTGAAATAATTCTGTGTTCAACTACTAACGGATTAATGATTCTTCTGTAGCACTTTAAAAGAAGACTTCACGGTCATGGAGAATTGAGACCAAATTTCTGTAGAACAAAATTTGTTTTAAAGTGTTTCACTAACAGACACTGCTTTTTGCACGCAGGGAGATTGGGGGCAGGGGGAGAGAGGGATTTGAGGTGAGAAGACAGGTTTGATTAAATTTCAGTGGTGCCCAGTGACAGGACAAGGGGCAAGATGGAACACAGGAAGTTCCATCTGAACATGAGGAAAAACTTCTTTACTTTGAGGGTGGCAGAGCACTGGCACAGGCTGCCCAGAGAGGTGGTGGAGTCTCCCACTCTGGAGATATTAAAAACCCGCCTGGATCCCATCCTGTCCAACCTGCTGTTGGTTCACCTGTAGGTGAACTTGCTTTGGCAGGGGGGTTGGACTAGACGATCTCCAGAGGTCCCTTCAACCCCTACCATTCTGTGATTCTGTAAATATATTTAGTTCTTCTCCTGTCCTTAATAACAAAATAATCCATTAATGATGGTTAGCACTTTTGCCATCTCACTGTCACCCACAGATCAACAAAAATCTCTACAGGACTAAAAACATGCATTATATCCTTGACTCATTGTATGTTTAAGAAATTCAACATACTATGAAAAGACAGTGAAGGCACTTGTAACTCATCCCTGCATTACTGTTTTAAAAATATCACTGCTAATGTTTATCCCCCATAATGTTCCCACCAATGTTTTGGTAACTCAACTGTGTGACCACTTCCCAATCTGAGAAGAACGGAGGTGTCCTAATTTACTCTGACAGTAGAGATGGGTCAGTGGGACTGGAGGGACATCTCCCCCTCTAGTCCTATGGAGCATTGGGAGGTGGAGCCTGGAGAAACGGGAAAACGGAGCCAATACTGAAGATCAGGTTGCATTTCTGTGGAATGCCAATCCACTTGCTTGGACAGCAAAACTGCCATCAGGTTAATCACAAGGCCACAACAGCAGCTTTGAAATATATTTAATACACACACGTATACATACCAACTACCAACAGCAGAAGAGGCACTAGGATTAGAGAGATACTTGATGAACTGCAAAGGGAAGTGTAATGACTAAATATTTTCACTCACAAATGTGCATGTACAAGCACAAAAGTGTGTGTAACCAGTCTGGCAGACAACCATTTTCTTCAGTACATATAACAGCAGACTGCCATTTATTTACACTTACAGACAGCTTTGTTGTAGTCAGGACTCCATAAGTTTTCTTTCAATTAAGTTGAATCCATATTTATTTATTTGAGTTTTTCCCTATTTTAAAAATCATTTTTTATTTGAATCAGTAAATCCCTTATCAAAATAAGGCACCCTAGCTGCCAGATTGTTGCATGGACCTAGATTCAACCTTCATGTAATTTCCAGTGGCAGGTGATAAATGAAGAGGTGGAAAAAGAGAACTGTTACAGAATTCTGATGAGCAAGCCCCTTCTAACTTCAACAAGAAAAAATGAAGACTCTATCTGATTTCCATGAAACAGACTGTGTATTACAAGCAGCAGCTGGAAAAGAGCTTATTAAAACGTAACTGTTAAAAGACAACACTCTTACGGTATCTATTTTCTAGAAGGGCCGAGCCATCCTGACCTGTGTCATTGAAAGTTCTTTTAAGTCACTAAAGCTTACAAGGAGAGCAGGATTAAATACAAAAGAATAACAGCAAAATAAAAAAGTTAGAAAATCTTTATGTCTTTAATCACAGTTGTCAAATATAATAGTTTTATGGCAGCATTCTGCTCTACAGAGAAAAGATGAAAAAACATATTTTTGATTCACTAATATACCACAAATTTCTGGTTAGTGACCTGATATTTCATTTCCTGGAAACTCAGCCCATACTTAAAACTGAAGGGAGTGTTACTTCTTGCTAGAGTCCCTCAATACAATTTCAGCAAGCTAGAAAACTTTTCATTATTTTTAATCTTGTATCCTATCCTTCATAAATTCATTAGATATTACTTACAAGTGTGGACAACTTTTGCCTTGATAAGTAGCCATGAAAGCCACCTGCAAGACATTTAGATGTTAAAAATACAATCAGTTTAGAGCTGTATATATGTAAACCAGTCTAATATATACCAGTTGAAAATTCTGCAATCTATTATTCACGAGCCTGTTTTGGTATGGGAAAAACAAACAAAAAGAACCTAGTTGATCTTCTTGCTTTTTAGAATTTTTTCATTGTTTCTGGGTCACATGCTTCAATGAGGTGAGCTGCCTGGTACATTTCTCCCTCGCAGCTCCATGTTAATGCGAAGTCCTGAGATCAAGAAACTACAAGAGGCAAACATAAGCAACTTACAATAGCTTGCTTACATTATTCAGCATGTGGTATATGAGCACAAAATATTTACAAGGTTCATTTTACATGCACATTAATTATGTAAAATTAGAGACACCAAGAGAGAGCCATTAAGTGTCGATTAGACAATAAGATCAAGAATGCTGGCAGTGCCGGTAATAAGAAACCTAGAGTTTACTTCCAAAGGGAAGACAGTTCATTAACATTTTAATTTGTTTCTCAACAGTTCAATTATAACATGCCTAATGTACTGGACATTAACCTTTGGGGGCCTGAACCAAATTGTAGATCAGAGTAAAATGACCTTACTCATTTTGTGAAGATGCAGATGCGACTTTTTGGAGAACTTTTATTGCTGTCAAACCAGTTGATCACCTCATTCTGAAATCTCCTTTAAGAGGTACACCTCCTTCACCTGTAAATGGTTAGGGCAACACCCAATAAATTGACAAGAAATTTTTCTTTTCCACTGGAATCTGGAGTTCTGCAACTGGAAAGAAAGCGTGTGCACAAATGTTATGGAACACAAGAGCAAACATTTGGACTTCAAAAGGAACATAAAAAGTGGCAACATGACACATCCTTCAATAGCTTAAGAAGTATGGCACACGAATATGTTAGGTTATCTTAGACTGTCTGCATGGTAAAGCTTTCTCATGGTTCAGTCAATTGTCAGTTAACTTGAGTTAACTGATTGCAAAAGAACTTAAGTTAACAGTTAATTACAAAATATCAATCTAGATACCAAAGTTTGTTCCAAGAAATCTATGGCAAAGAGTTCTGATTCTGGGAAAGAAAACAGTTTCTGGTGTACTGTTCTGTAGTTCAGAAGTTGTTATTAAAAGCAGACAGTGACGCGGACTCCAGCCTCTTAGTAAAACTAAAGTTATTGTCTGAAAACTAAGTGTATAAATAGGAATGTTAACAAGACTTTTTTCTCGGAGTAAAGCCTATATAATTTTGCTTGCATTCAGAATTTTTCCTCCTGTTGGCCTAGTCGACATTTTATCTTGATAATAATAAAAAAATAATAGGAGAAAGTAAGTGATTTTTGCAATCCAAGTAGCATATAAACTGCCCCTCCGTTTAGGATCTAATCATAAATACAGCTGCATAGGTAGTATCCTTTTACTGTGCCATTTCTTTTCACAGTTCATTAATTGTAAAGAGATAACTTGAAAGAAAAAAAACTTTGTCTTTTTATGATAGTGTCTTGTATGGCCAATGGTTAATGAATAACAAAAATATACCTTCAAAGGTAGTGAGGAAGCAGGTGCTGGAAAGGGTAAAAAATATGGTATATACAGCAATGATAGTTCATGTCTATCCATTGCTTTTGCTTAGGGCGATCAGGAAAAAAATTGAGTGCTGTACTTGTCTATTAAAAAGCCGAAAAAAAAGCTTGAAAGGAAAATTTGAATGAAAAAACTTGAATAAGATAATGTTAGCTTATTTGTAAAACATCTTTGAATTACTTTTTTGTTTGTAATGAAAGATTTCCTATGAAAACCAAAGTGATGTAAGCGCATCATCAAAAAAGGTTACTGATCAGTGACATGTTTGATGCTACTGACCTCACGTTTAACAAGTTTGGTTTTTTTTGTTTTGTTACATACCTTAAAACATACTAGGTCATGTTCTACCAGAGATCCNACCTCCAGTACCTGTGAAGAGGAAGATTCTCTTTAATGTAAACATCCAAAAAGAGTATTCACACTAATCCTCTGGTGCAGTTAATTAAAATCTGACTACAAACTTTGGCCGTTTAAAGTGTGGCCGCTCATTTCAGAACGTATCAAGGAAAGAAATTAATTTAGTTCCACAAAAATGTTATTTGGCTATAGATTTCATTCGTCTTCACTAAAAAGTCCAGCGTGACAATAAACTCTAGCAAAGACCATTTACAAATAAGATACGCTTTTTGATACCTCTCAGGAGCACAAATCTCAGGTACAGGCACATGCTCAAAGGTGGAAAAACACTTTGTTCTTTATAGAGCAGAGGTTTTACCTTTCTCATCCTAGTTGTGTATTCTAGGCGTGCCAGACAAGTTGTAGAACTCTGCAGATCAGTTTAGTTCTAAAAGTGAAATTTCCAAAAGCTACAGCAGAGAAGTAATTAGCAACAATCAGTAAATAAGGCATGACCAGATGCATACCAACAAGACCTAAGTCTGGACTACAGTGACCACAAGCTGGAAGGAGTTCAGAGAAACTCCTAAATTCCACTTCTTTGAGCTACATTTGAAGCCTTTCTATACCAGCTGAAATGAAAATAAATAAATAAGTAAATTGGTGAATCCATGGAGAGAACATCCATCTGTGAAGTCCTCAGCGAGACACAGGTGCAGTTTCTTGCCAACGACTTCTGACCTCGATTCAAGCCATTTGAAATATTCGCTTGATCAGCCTAACCCACGGGATGGAGAAAGAACTATTCTAAGGCAAATAGCAGTCACTTATTGCAGAACCGATTTGCATTTTAGCACAGGTGCCATCCCTCTCTTTTGTCATATGCCTCTCAAAAATCATTTAACATAGGAAGCTAATGCAAACACATTAAGGAGGAGGATTATTTTTTGTGGGTTGTTTTTTTCAAATAGAATTTTCAAGATTAATCTCTGGCTATACATTTGGAATTCTAAAGTAACGCCTTTTTTTGAAACTCAAGGATTTTGGAGAAACAAGAGATGGCCACAAGAGACTCAACTGGAGATAAATTAACTGCTAACTGCAGAAACGTCAGATTCCCTGTAACTACTTCCTCGTCATTGGCCATAACAAATCAAGGTTGTATTATTCAAGTAAGCAACCTATTCATGGCTGTTGAATTTCAATAGCAATATTTTCCCTAATGCTGTCAGGTTGTTTTGACAAATTCCAACAGTAAACAATAAATGTCTTGCATTTGCATTTTTTATGAATTCAGTCATATATGGGAAACTTGAATTTTTTTCATAACTGACATTAAAAAAGATGAATTATCATCACAGGATATGTATTTATCCCAGAACTACTATTCAGAGAGAACTAAACAAGTTAATGCTGCTATGATGTATCTAGTTTGTAGGAGAGCAAACCTTTATAAACGGTCTTTTAAAAATATTTGCTGTTTAGTAACTTCCCTCTATCAAGATTTATGTCTTGGAAGATAAGCATTCTAAATGAAACTCAGCTACTAATATTGAAAATTCATAGAAAGTTCAAGGTAGTGAGAACTTTTCTTTAAAAGCTGGGAGAAAAAAACCCAATGAATCTGAATTTACTTCTACTTTGCTGTTTAATGAGTAAAAAAGTAACTTTCTTATGCTAATGGTGGGATTTCTTGCTATTTTACAGATATTCCATATTTATTTTTTCTGTACACTAGTTCTTAGAACAGATTCTACACCAACATTTTCAAAACTCATTTACCTGTCTAAGCTGTGCTATACAAGACCAAAAAGTGACAGAAAGGGAACTAAACCAACAACCTCCAGGATACGGATAAAATATACTCTTGTTTCACTCAGCAATATAAGCAAGACTCCAAGATATATTCTTCTACATGAAAGTTGTGTAATCTCCCATGAAACCCGGTTTCCCCCCAAAGGAAAGCCTGGAAGGATCCTCAGGTGAAAAGTGTTTACCTATAACAGTCTGGGAAGACCTGAGGTTTGTTATATGTAGTTTATGATATTTATCCTCCAATGAGCTTGAACAGTTCCAATGTATAAGATGAATGAGTAAACTGCAGAAAAAAACCCAACCTTGAAAACAAACAAGTGCTGGACACCAATCACGTGTGTAAACTACTAATAAACAATAAACTAAAGGCTAATGGCTAAAGCCTACTTGAAGAAATCATATTTCAATCATGCTGTAATTTAAATAGTCATATAAAGCAAAACTAGTCACATACAAACATATTATTAGCTTTTAAATGGAACATCTTGGCAACGTAGATAGAGGAGAAAATGACAAGTTATAAGACTCATACATACAGCAAACCTCAATTTATTCAGACCTATTAGTTCTTAAGCAGTCTGCAGTACTGGACAAACCAATGCTAATTAGATTTTGAAAGAAAAGGCTTTACTGTTTATGTAACCAAAGGTGTAATTTGCAAGAAATTGCATTCTTTATTACCAGGCACAGTGCATATTATAGGATCATTAAGGCATTGAACTAAAATAATTTAAAAAGGCAAACAGAGTACATTTGCTTTAGTTTGCCTTCTGATTTGCTAAGGACTACAAATGTAAATACGTAGAAGACCTTCAGGGGCATTTATAGAAATGGGTTACAGAACTTCATAACACCTACTCATCAACATCTAAACCTCTTCTCTCTCTTGGCCAGTTCAGTGAAATCCCTTTCTCTATAGGGAAACACTGAGAAGATCTCTACCAGGATTTACGATAAAGGTTAAGGCAAGCTTATATAACAGGCTTGACCATAATGCGCCTACCATCAGCAAACCAAGCCAAAGTCAACAGTCTGAGATGTCAGAGCAGAATGGGAGACAACCTAAAGATTAGGATGTTCCAGAGTTTACACCACAGAATAGGGTCTAGAACAAGAAGCAAGAAGGGCTCAAGTAAGGCCGGGTAGGCTAAGCAAGTACTAAAGCACCCCAACAACCTGAACTGCAGTGCGAGAGTATAGGTATGCACGAAGATACAATTGTGGCATTAACATCCACATCCTTCTTCCTCTTCAATATCACAGATTGCCATGATTTTCTAGTAAAACACGAGCAGCAAAGGAATACTCTCAAAGACATTTCAGCAAAGACAATAACTAGACAGTTAAGCTACAGCAGTCATAAGAACTAAAATAGTAGGACTGTTTTTCCCCTTAGCTGAGCTGCAGATGGATTCCGTTTGCAGTGGAGTTGCAAGTAAAGCAGTACAACACCCAAATCTAGTGTGTGAACCATGAAGAAAACTTTGCAAGGCTTCCGCCCTTTTTTACAGAGAACAATCTAGCCTCAAAAACCACAAAGTTTGACAAATACTTCTTTTTTGAAAGTGCAAAGAATACTTTGGGTGGGTCAGAAGAATGAATACCATAGAGACCATACCCAAGCATTCTGAATCTTCCCAGTCAACCTTGCTGCGATAGGTTCAGTTTTGCAAGTTAATACATATTTTTTCAAACAATTCAGCTTGGAATACATTACATCCATCCATCAAGGTAATCTGTTTCTACTCCACACATACATAGTTCAGGTTTCCTAATGTAACTTACTGAAACTGCAGATTTACTTTAAGTAGCCGAAATCAAATGTATTTTGTAGAGCATGCTCTGCTCACAAGGACTTGAGTCAGTACTTTTTTTTTCTCGTTATTATTAATTTTCCATTTGGACTCAGGCACAACCAAAGTTGTTCTAATTTGGATGCCAGCAATAGTCTGGTAAGTGATTCTCTCCCACTGAAACTCTCTCCAGCTTGCACTGGAGAAGAGGATTTAAAAATCAGAAAGGTGATATGACAGGGCAGGTTCATAACAAAGTGTCTCTGCCAGTGAGACACATACCCCTTACCTCCTGACTCCTGCAGGCACACCACCATCCCCAGCAGAGCATGTAAATTTTTCCCCAGACTCCTTAATCTGGAACCTGAGATGTGGAGCTGGTTGTAACCTGGCAGCACTCATAGGAACACAGACTGTGCCAGCACTGTACCAGGGGAGAGAGGAATCACAGCAGTGAGATAATATTCCCATAACTTTTACCCTCTGATAAACCTGTATCTGCAGAGCAGTCCAAAACTACCCCACAGGTGACAGTGGAAGACACCCCAGGGGTGCTTCTGGCAGACAGAGCCAGTGGCATTCTAACAACTTGCTTTAGCACAACAGCCCAGAGCTCTTCACAATGAAGAAACAAAAATCAACGATATGGCCAAGCCCTCCATGTTAACCAATCTTCAGGGGTATCCTTCCCGCACTGGACAGATTCTTAGATAACATTTGCAAAACCTTATAACGCAGAAAATGTGTCTCAATCCGACTCACACAGTAAAGCTAAGCTCTGCATGAACACACTCCGTAGATCTCAGCTGGTCAAATCGACCCTGCACTAAAGCAGTCTCTGCTGAGGCACAAAACCTATTAGTCAAACTGCTTTTTTGAACTGGTAGCCCAAAATAGTATCTCAGAAAAAGCTCTGTTTCAAAGAAAAATTCCAAAATAGTAGCCAATATTCAGCTCAACTAAAAGAAAAGAGAAAACAGAGATTCCAGCTCATATTTTCCTTCCATTTTTGGGTTGTTTCCTTCCTAATAAATGTGAAAACAACACACACACACACACAAAACAGGAGTTATGTTAAAACAATTAGTATAAACAATACTTACATGTCAGCTTTACACCTACAACGGTTGCAGAATTCTAACAAGGTAATTGATGAACCTGACATTTACCGGGACTTTAAGCCTAGTCTCCCCACCGTTATACATAAAATACCTGTGCCTCATTTTACTTCATTTTGCAGATCAGAAAGTAAGCACTTACCAGGTTATTCAATAGCTTTCATATGGAAAGACATACAAATTTATTTTTTTTTTAAAAAAAAGCATTGCTATTGATTTAATTTTTCTCTGAAAAAAATCCAGTGCCCATTTTAGAGAAATAGCATTTATTCAAATAATTACCATTTATTCTCTGAAAATTACACTTCCTTTAACATTCCAAAACACGGCACAGGAACAATAAAAGATCAGCAGCCGTTAAGGTATTGCAACAAAACATTTATTCTGCAAGTCTTAAATCAGTCTGAAACGTGTAGTGCAACAATGATAGGTCCGCTAATTGGTCCAAAACTTTGATATCTATTTGAAATAATTCATTGCAAACTTAATTTCTTCTCTCTCAAATAAATTTTCCTTGGGTTAACAGTGTCACCATTCAGTGTATCTCTGTGGATGTGTACATAACTATATGCACACATACACATATACAGCATATTACTGTATATATACATACAAAACCAAATTTAAACATACTTTAGTAAACAACTTTATTTTTAAGGCCTTTTAACAGCAGCCATACAGATGCTTTATCTGTGATATGCTTCTGAAATAGAACAAATGTTTCTGTAGTCCTTAGATCCAATAAAAATACACACAACATTTTCTTCACGGACATATTCACTTCGATGCACAAACCCCTTCCATTGCGCCATTTATTCCATTAGTGTAGGGGCTTAAATGATGCATGAGGCTTTCAGCAGTGAGGTGAATGTCATTTTTAAGAACCCAATAAAAAGATAAACAATACAGCAACCATAACTCAATACTGAAAAATATTTGCAAATAAAAGTACAACTGTAAACAGTACATTCAGGTCCAGCCTCAGACAGAAAGTAAAGTAATTTCTCCTGATGGCATCAGGCCCCGGTTCAAATCAGCATTTAAGAATGTGCTTATTAACATTAAGCACCAGCTTTAGTCAATACAATTTAAGTTCAGGCTTGCATGCTTTCTTGAGCCAGGGCCTCAATGATTAGAAGAGGCTCAATTACAAATTAAAAGTAGCAAAACAGTCAATAGTGCACTGGGAAAATTAAAATCTACAAAATCGTTTCAGATTTAACAACTGGTCAAATATGGTAAGTGCAAAGTCTGAAAGACTAAACTTGCTTTGTCAGTGCTACATTCCAGAAGAATAAATACAAAACACTACAAAATATCTGAGTTTGATCTCATTTTCCCTGTACTTTCTAGCAGAGTTGCCAGATACATTATTTGAGTCATTTGTCTAATTTCTTCAATCATACAAATTATTTTTCCAATTAAGCTGCTCAATGCAATCAAGAATAGAAGTAAATGATTTGAGAAATGTTACAGCACCTGTGACTACCAAAAATAGACGATGGGATAAGTGAGCATACTGCTTCTGTATGGGAAGAAATTCAGCAGCAACATGAAGCAGCCTCAAAACTATCCATTAATAAAAATCAAATGTCATTCATACTGATTAAATTGAATTTTTCCTCTGAAGTTTTAAGGAATTAAGAGACTATTTTAAAAAAAAATCCAATAAACAAGAAATCATTTAAAATTCTCTCTTCTCCCCTAAGAGGTCTGGCCAATTCCAATCAAACTTGAGGAACACTAAAGGCATCAGTAAGTTCTTAAAAGGCTGGTGTAAATCTGTGGCAGAGTGGCTAATCAGACCACAAAAGGGACAGCAGCAAAATAAAGCAGATGCCCTTATTAATGCCTCCCCAGAAGCAAAGGTGCAGTGTGAGCTCATTAGCTCTTTGTTCTGTTGGTCCTACTGCTTAACCAGGCAGCATCTGCGACACCTGGAAAGAGCCTCAGCACAGCTCTGCCTTTTGCCCAGCCAGCTGTTATAAGGCAAAGGAAAAACTGGGATATGCCATGAGAGAGGAAGGAGGCGATGCCATAGGTAAATGAAGGCGAGATCCACAAAACAACTGAAGAAAGCCAAATAATTTCATTGTTCTCATAGGTTTCATTTTGAAGCCACATTCCGATTTTTAAATTTAAGGAACTTAGAGCTTAAAAAACCAAAGTAGCTGCAGGGTAGTACATCATGTGTCTTCAGAAACTGCTACGTACACACTCAGAATGCAACAAGTGAGGTAACTGGGGCTCTTGTCTCAAGCTTGGGACCTTTCCTCACTCTCAGAAGAACCGTGCTACAGTTGTAGCACAAACATCTCCTAGTCCCTGCCAACAGCATACTGTTCACCTTTATCCTCGTGGTAAAGGGAGGGGTTGATCTCCTCACCCATTTAGTAATTGGCACTTCTTAATTGAGGGAGTTAGTACTCTTCTGATAGATGCGTCTGTGTGGGGACCATTTTTTTCTTAAGGAAATTAATTTCTCGTGTGAATATTAAATATTCCATCAGATGCCAGCAACTTTGTCAACACCAAGCAAGCTCTATCCAAACAGTGATAGGAAAGTCTGCCTTTGGCACCCTGAGCTAACCAAGGTCTGTTTATAAAATGACTTCAGCCTGTTGAGCAAAAAAGAGATGATGCTACTCTTCCAATTCATACACCCTTTTAAATTAGATGTTGCTCTGAAGACTTTTGTCATCCTCCATATTCTCCCTCATTGCTTAGATGTCAATCAGATATACATCATATAGACACACTTTTGAGACACAAGAACTAATACGTTGTCTTATCTATTTCATTTCTCTCCCTTTTGATTCTTTCACATGCTGCTCTGTCAGAGGACAAATCTATGGAAGCAGATAGTAATTTTTTGTCTAAAATACAAAAGAAAACCCAACAAACACCATGCAAAAAGCAGAAGTTACTCATTTTTATAGTGTTAGACAATTAAAAATATCACAGGCCAATAGTATGAATTTCAGTCTATATCTTGTCTTCCTTCCAAAAAATCTCTATCCAGTACGTGCAAGATGGTACAGAATATAAACAGAGCAAAAGCTTTTGATAGTGCTTCAAATTATTATATCAAACAAATTCTGCAACAAAAAAATAATAGACAAAACCCTGGTGTCATTGCACTGCACAGGAAAACTTCCAAATTTCAGGAGTTTTACATAATCAGTTCTCTCAGTTCAATCTTAAATTACAACATGTTATATACGCATATACAAAATCAACAAGTGCATATAAACAAATTATATTTCCTCTGCACTGTACAAACTACACACATCAAAAAAGACAACTTTTGTCCAGAAAATACAAACACACACATATACATATATAAAACTTCAGACTCAGGAAATCAGCTGGAGGTTTCATCATGAAGTACTCTGTTCTTCTGTAGCACTGTATTTAGTTCCTGAATCAGATTTGATGGCAATTTGTTATCTAATTCCGAAGTAGTTTTGTTTGGTTTGTTCTTACTTTTCTTCAGTGCCTTCTGTGGTTTTTGGTGTAGGTCAGTTTTCCCTGTACCTACGTCCTCAGCAGAGAGCAAGCTCCGATGTGTTTTTGCATGATTTCGCACTTTCTCCTCCTTCCGTTCCAAACATTGTGCCACAATAGATGCTTTTTCTTTCAAGTTTTTTCTTTCTCCCAGAAAGTCATTTTCATGACACTCACCGAATTTTGGGTTCCCAGATTGCAGTTCTACATTCTGAGCAAACAAGCAAAGAGAAATAAGATCACTCACATTAACACAATATTCAATAATATTTAGATTGCAATTTTTGCTCGTTAGTTTCACATAACAGTTTACAAGAAAAATCAATTTCACTCAAGAGCCGACACAGTGCAGTTAATAGTTTTAAATTCCCACAATTTGTGCTATTATCATTTAGTAAGCATTTTTATTGAGCATATATTCTCAATTAGTGGTACTTCTGAAAATTACATAAATCTTTCAATTAAATGCACCATGACAATGAAGACATTCATTTTCATGTATTCACAACTTGATTTTTCGTTCTACCACAGTAGACTAAATTTTAATGTTTTAGAGCAGATCCACGTACTCTTAAAACTCAGAATTCTTAAATCAAATGCATACAACTAAGAATGTTGCAATTTTGATAACTTAATGAATGTACAAAAGATAATTTCACATGATCACATAAACATTTGCAGCAGCTGTTCAGTACTACCTGAGAAATTAGAAAGACTGTCTGCCTCTTCAAATTTTGGCTAGCAATTTTAAGTAACACACTGAGAACTCAGATAAAACAACAAACTGATGGCAATGCAACTGTTTCATACTGGTGGGCCGTTTTCAAGTTCTTCAGCTGTAGGAAATGAAAGGTAAATCAAACGCTGCATCTAAATTTGCAACTGGTGTGGCCCATTAGGAGCACATCTGTACAGTGAAAGAAAAGTGCTGAGAATCCAACATCTACACTAATGCTATTTCGTGGCTGTTGCCTTTTTTTTTTTTTTTAAAATACACTTCAGATTAGCTTTAGCTTTCTTCTACTGGCAGAAGGTCTATTTTTGGCTGCAGTGCATTAGAGATGCTCCTGCAGAACATCTTCAACTTCAGTTTCATCTGAAAGCAATCCAAGTTCACATGCTCCAGAACTACTCCACAATAGGAAGCAAAACACAATAAATGCGAACAAATGGAAGATTTGCTCCTAAAGTGCACTCCTGATCCTAACTAGAACACTCATGTAGATGTATCTAAACTAACTCCTCCCTAGTATTTGAATATTTTTTCATATTTGCTTTCACATATATGAGGTATCAAGATTCCATGAGACAAGTTGCTCATATATTATGGATTAATAACTCCATAAAAATCCAGGCAAACTGAATGAGTGCCACACAGGAAAGAAAGAAGAACCAGTTTCCCTCAGCTTTGAGTATCTTCTAGTCATCAACCAAGATGTCATACATGAAACAAGAATTCCAAGACCTCATTTTCTTCGAGAACTATAAGGCTCTTCCACAAAAGGAATGATCTGCCTGCTGCCACAACTGAGCAGACAGAATACAATAATTTCCTCTACCATTCTTATGTGCCTTGTAAGTTTTAAAGTGACATTTCTTTCTTCACGAGGACAACAAACATAAGCCCATTACAACGAATGAGCATTGATACAGCAAATTAGTTGCTGTGTAAGAAGAAAACCAGTAAATATTAAATGAGTTTACATTGAAGAGATCTAAGCTATAAAACAAAGTCTAAATTTGTGCAGTCTTTTGAAATTTCACCTGAGCTAGCATCTGTTCAATAATAAAAGACACAAACATTTGGATGATATAAATCACAATTTTTAAAAGAGTAGATAAAAGGGTTTTATGGATATCACTTCTAGCATTAAGGAGGCTGGTATTTCTATTTGCATTCACCAAGAATGGAAACCACCCATTAATAATGAAGCACCAGTCTCAGGACAGTCCCAGGTCAATAATGCACACAAGAGTTCATAATTGCTACGTGGGCTACCACCAGTACATGCTATAGGGCAGATTTCAGCTTGCCTGAAGACTCTTTTAAATTCTACTGCCATCAGTAACAACTGCTCAGTTCAGAATCTCCTGCTATCACCTAAGCCAGCAGGAAGCATCGTAATATTGAACGTGTTTAGATATATTCAGTGAAAAAATGTTCAAGGCAACTGAGGAACTGTCCCAATGACTCATGATTGTGGGGAGTTCTGTTCTGCCAAATATTTGAAAAAGCCATAATTTTCTATTTAAAATAATTTCTTTCCATTTAAAATGTTCTTGCATGAACAAGAAAACAGTGAGATTATCACCAGTGATCCATGTTCAATTAATAAAATAATATTAAAAGGACTATCTGTGATAATACACATGCAATATGTGAAATGTAAATTGTCATGCAGTATCTTTCAGAAAACACAGTAACACACTCCAAGCTACTCAGCAAACTAAGATATGCATTAAATATAAAACTATATAAATATAAATTCAGTCAGGAGCAAGAATTTTCTTTTTACAGAATTTTTTACATCATGTTCAATTTTGCATCTTTTGAGAAGAAAAATACCAACCACACTTCTGAAATCAGTATTGTTCTCCTGCTAAACTGGCCATAGCAGGAGCCCTTTATATCATGAAAGTAGGAACAGATCAAATACAGCAGCCAAATTTAAAGGTTGCCTACTTCTCTGGAACAGTCCTGTACATTGTCACATAGCCCCTTAACAGAGCACTACTTAACATTTTGAACTTTTAAAGTAGATTTGGTATATACAGGAATCCAAGTTCACAGACATTTGCACTGTAAGAATATTCAACTGATGGAGCCAAATTCTGTTGTTCAAATTAAAGCATCAACAGTTACTGTTATAAAGAGTTTCCCTTATAACATATCAAAATGATATGTGAACAAAACTGCCACATCAAATTTCTTAATAATATTATTTCTTAGTATTGGGTCCACTGTCCACTGTTAATCACAGGCTATAAATTACACTGCTTGACTCCATACTTTTCTCCCAATAACCCCTAATGTAAAAAGCAACAATTTCATGTTACAGCAGCTGTTTGACTCTAAATTTCAGCCCCTTAATCAAGTAATTGGCAAATAAATTGATAATGTGATGTATATCTAACTACATTTTTCCTTTTTCTGCACATCACCAGCAAAAAAATATGGAGCGACTCTATCTATTTGTATCCTCCGTTATCCCTGTGATATACTGTTCCTTTCAAAATGCTACACAGGTATAACCTATTGTAAGTCAGTATGGTATTTGACCATGGCTTGAAAGAAAGATAAAGATTTTCCTCATTCCTCAACCTTCCCATATTTTGAAATAAAATTACACACTTACTGCAGATACACAGCAATGTATTTCTATTTCATTTAAATGATTCTATATGAGAAATATACATATTTTAAATGCACTATCCATGTATGCAACAAGTGGTGCAGAAATAATGGAAATCTTTTGATTCTATTTATTATTAGAAGGATTCTTATACTTTCTGTATTATATATTTATCTTGTTAACACATAATAAATTTACCTCCAATAATGGAAAAAAGACGATATTCAATGTAGACTTTTTAGCACAAAACATTAATATTAAACTTGTTGGTTTCTGGGCATCTTTGAGTTGTTANNCCTTATCTTCACATCACAAAGATGTCACATTTTCTACTGTCTTTCAGAAAATGCTTGCTCCTGTTATTACTCTCTAATGCTTTAAAATGGAGATATTTCTGCTTGTTGGAGGAGTACTACAAATCCATGGAAAGCCTGAAGGTGTGGTCTCCAAATGGATACCTATTGCTTTACTGACTACACTGCTGTACAATATTTCTCCTTATTAAGCCATATCACATACTGACTTTCTACCACTATTTTCTTGTTCATTCTAGTTTTGGCTTTCCAGGTAAACAAAGTGTTATTTTCCATTACATAATTTTGTGTTAACCTGCCTAAAGTATGCGACTACCCTTTAGATAAAACTTCTCTAGATCCGGTCATGGCATAAATAATGAAGACCGTGTTCTTCTACTTTTAAGTTTAAATGCAGACTTCCTCTAAGTTGCAGTGTACAAAACATTAGAGTCCTTCTCTAATGAAGCACATTACCAACAAAAATAATAAAAAAAATATGCTAGTACTATAAGGTATTAGGGATTTTAAATCATGAAGCTCAAAATCCAATACAACCTTTATCCTAGACTGTCTGAATTTGTAGCCATCTCAAAGTATGTATTAGAGATCTCAACTGTACCTGCATAAAGGACAGGTAGGAGACATATCTAAGGGTTATGAAGTTTCTTGACTGATAAGACCTATGATTTACTTTCATCAAAAATGTTTAAAAATGCAAACGTTAGAAGGAACTTATTAAAAAATTGCAAAAATACTTTCTGAGAGAAGGTTGAAACAAAAGGAAAAATAAAACAAAACAGGAAAACCATAATTGCATTCACACTGTATTATCCTTATTTGGTAAGGCGGAGCAGAACAGCCTGAAGCAAGCGTAACAAAAGCAAGATGGAGTTGCCTTTTAGATAAAGCACTACATCTACAATTGCTTTTGGTTTGCTAGGGAACCGAGTCAAACTTCACCAATCTGTGCCTGAACCACTGTCTCTGTAAGTGGTGATAACATATACCATATTATGTACCTCCCTTCAAAATCTAAACCAAGCAAGAAATAATACGGCACAGAGTCAAAGGACCAAGCTGTTTTGTTTCAACACTTATTCTCTGCTGCATTTAGATTAGTTACCACTCTTTTTCCCAAGCAGAAGAGTGCCTCCACTACCTCTGCTTCTTCTCAGCTGGAAGTAAGGCAAACAAGTCCTCCAACAGGCATCAGTATCTCTATGTGGATACCAGAAATTCATCTCAAGCTAATATGATAAGGTTGGGACATATCACTAGTGCATATAACGTAGTGACACAGTTCAGTCTAAACCCTCTTGTTCTTCATTGAGACTAATATTACAACTTAAATGTATCACAGTTAGTTCCATCTGAGCTTTTGCATTACATTCATAGCACAGATAACTAAAACAGCGCAGTTATTTTAGACAGAAGAAAAGATACAGTAGAACACACATGCAGGACAGTTTTCAAGGACCTTATTAAAATAAAACTGTAATAAAGTGCACTGTAATAATGTGCATTATATTTTCAGGTACAAGTCCTATTTACTTCTAATGAACAATCACTGCTCAAAAAAACACAAGCGCAAATAAAAATTCATTATTGATTTAGCAAACAGCCAAAGAGGTGACACAAGTTTAGGTCACAGTGTTTTTTTTACACTAAATTGTCCTAACTGTTTCTTTAATGACGAAACAATGAAAAGGACATTGGTAACAAGCGCATCTATATTTTATATTTATCCAGCTCTAGAGAGTTCATTATTACTGGACTATTTAAATGTACAGCATTGCGGTTAGTTCTACACCAAGTTGAAACCCCACTTACTTCTGTACTCCCTCTGATTTTACAAGTGTTCTTCTCTTGTTGAATGGGAATTAGTGGTAAGCCTCCGACCTTTGGACTTTTAGTTATAGACTGTTTTCTTGCCTTTCCAGCAGGTGGCCATATATCTGCATGCTGAAGAACAAAATGATTCCTTATTTTTGGTGTGGACTTTCATAAAAACACAACATTTTTTTGTATGTAAAACTTTTTTTGTATGTAAAAAAAAGCTATCTACTGCACATCATCACGCCCTCCTCTTGTGGGAGAAGTGGGAAACACTACGGTGCTTAAAATTATGTTAATATTTTGTAAGTGCTGCACAATATTGAGTGAACAGAACCAAAATGCCTCTATACAATTTTCACGTATCAAACATCTTCCCTCCATATTATTATTTGAATTATCTTCTAAGACTAGAAAGCATCAAACAAGTCACACACATTTACTTGATCTGTAATTTCAAAATTCCACATGCTTTCACAAGTCCCAACATTTTTTTCTGAAATAAAACGACCCCAATTTGCAAACAAGTGTTTTGAAATTTGCATTAATACTTTAGTACAAAACCATTGCTTAACCTACAATAACAACACATGTTATCCAAAAGTTAATGGCTTGACATTCTGAATGCTCCAAAACCACAAATCTACAAATAAAGAGATCTGGCTTCAATAATAATCTTTGCTTTAACTCTACTGAAACAGGTCAGTTTTGGGAAGAAATCCAAAGTGTGCAGCTTCATTCTAAGTGAAAAAAGTGACTGGGAAGAGAAGGGAAGAAAAAAAGAATAAACTGAATATCTCAAATAAAACGTTAAAACCTCTTTCTGTAAGAGGTCTATAATGAACTTTCATTAACAGATCGCGTAGAATTTCACATATAGAAATTTGAGTACATGCGCCTGAAGCTCACAGAGTCCTCTGGTGATGTTAACGGTGACCAGAAAGATTGCTCTGAGGACAAGGTAGTGTAAGAGCATTTTCCTGAAAAAGCTTCAACATGAGATTCTGTGAATCAAAGAACATCTACAAGGCCTACAGAAGAATAGTTTCTAAAGCTTGGAGATGACTGCACAAAGCTAATTCAGCACAACTCCATAGGAAATTGGCAAGCCAGAACTGCAAAGGAACCCTAAAGAGAGTAGAGAATGCTTTGCGTAAATATTGCCAAAATACTAATCCAAAGCATCAGTTATAATAAACAGGAAACAAGAAATTCTGTCTGAACTTCAGAAAAAAAACAATCCTTTTTTACTGTGGGAGTGATTAAACACTGGAAAAAATTGCCCAGAGCAGTTGTGGAGTCTCTAGTTATTAAAACCTGACTGGGCACAGCCCTGAGCACCCTGCTCTAGCTGACCCTGCTTTGAGTGGAGGGATTTGACCAGATGATCCCCAGAGTTCCCTTCCAAACTAAACAAATCTGTGACACTGTCCAAATCTGTAATAGATTTCTTTTCACAGGTGTCAGGATCTTCAGTGTCCTTTACTTTTTGTTAACGGTATTCAATCTTCCAAATACATGAAGTAAGAACTCTCTTCAGGACTGTATACAAAAATCCAGTTGTGGAGCTGTGATCATACTTGCAGATGGTCTGCAAGTAAAAACAGCGTTACTATTAAAAACCCATCAGAATCAGTGATTATTGACTTAGAAAAGCAGTCTAGAAATCAGAAGCCCCAATTCCAAATTTAGAAAAAGTATTTTATAGATTCATATCTTTATGGAGTAAAAAATTCTCACAGGTGGTGCCGGCCAGGGTGATGTAAAAGCCTGTTGTAAGAGTTCTCCCCAGTGAGCATTAAGAACATTTTCTTCCAATGAAACATTGAGAAGGTATTATCTGAAAAAGCAGGTCTTGCCAACCAAAATCAGTTTATTGTGGACCAAGATGCAAGAAACAGGTGCAATTCAGAAAGTGACTGAGAAACTTTAAGTCAGCTTCTGCAGGAAACTGCCTCCCTTAATTCTCAGCAAGCTTAAGGAAACTATCCCTGCCAGTTAAGCAGCCTGATTTCCCTTTGGTGTCTGTAACATTTCTTAAATTAGAAGTCTGGGAAAGTACATCAGAAATACCAGCAACATATTAAACCACATAATAAATGTATTTATTCATAGTTTTGACCTATCTGCTCAACTGCACCTCATGGTAGTATAATGTACCTCTCTCTAGTTGATCAAAGGCAATGGAACTGGAAGACTATTATTGTGTCTGTCTTCATATCAATTAATTACTTCCAACTGTATGCTATGTATGCTATTAAACAATTTTGTATAAAACTATTACAGAATTCAACAATCAAATTTCAGCCATACTTTTCAGGATGTTTTTGCATAGAACTGAAAGAAACAATGGTCCTCCTTCAAACCCTCTTAGTATTTACCAGCTTGAAGTACAAGATTAATAACCTCTGGGCTAACTTCACCTTCTGTATCAAAAGTACTCTTGTTACTAGATTACAGTGGTACCTACACTTTGCTACTTGTATTCTCTGCACAATTTATACCACAGGAATAAACTTTATCAGAAAATGGGGGGGAGAGAGGGGGAAGAAGATATCAATAGTATGACTACCTTACTGATAATTATTACCAATAAAGTCTTATTCTGCTCAAGCACTGAGGAGCACAGTAACATAGATTTATCTCCCCCCTAATTGCACTGGATCATTAAGTGTCAACGTCTTAACACTTCAAAACCTACTTTACGGTATTTTTCAATTTGTAATATAAGCTATTCCACTGACAAATAATATGTGCTGCTGCAGTCTCTCTAACATAAAGGTGTTCAAATACTGTGAGAACAGATAAGGTAAAAGACAAGCTATGCTCCCTAAAGATGGCCTCAATTTGAAAATTCTAACTAGAAATAACCTCTGTTGACATTTACAGTTTTCTGGTTTAGAAATGGAATAATGTAATAATAATTGTCTGCTGCTGCACGATACAAAACATTTGGAGATCTTACTGTAAGCTCTAGCAACATGAGCCATTGCATTCCCAAGGAGATTTTCACTTGAATTATATTTAAAAGCAATAGATTGTAATAAGAACAATACAGCAAATCTGCATTGTTAGCACTTAATTTCTGATGTAATTCAAAGACTGACAGCTTTACTGGTGTCCAGAATGCTGATTTAAAAAAAAAAAAACAAACTGCACAAAAAAACCAAACCAAAACCCAAACTAAAACAAAAAAACCCTCCCAATGTAGCTCATTAGTACTGCTAATTCATTGTACTGTTCATTCATTGGAATGAAGTTTTAAAAAAACAATAGTATTAATTCATAGCATATTTTTTTAAAAAAATGCACATGAAATGATTTAGATTATTTTCCTAGAAAAAATATCCTGAACACTGAGCAGTGTCTCTTGGTTTTTTTATCCATATTGTCAGAGGAACGTTCTACATACCACACTACCTGATCAGAATCCTAATAGATTGCCCTTCTTTTGATTTTACGTCAAAAGGACTTCAACAGTTACCAAGCTTGTATGAGTTATTTCTAAGTAGCCTATATCAATAACCTCTGAGCCTATTTGTTGTGACACCACTCATGTTATGCCCATGAGATGTATGCCAGGACCAGTGGCTGTTTCCATAGAAACTACAATAGTTACTTCAGTTAAGGGAGCTGAAAAAGACAAAAATTTGGAAGTCTTACTTCCAAAGCATGCATTATACTTCTAGCACTACTATCTAGGAAGGTTAGATTCTGTTTTAGAAACCCTCTAAGACGTATGTATTGCAAAAGTCTTGTGCCTTTATGCAATACATAAAGCTCACAGGTAATCATAAATCTAGTGATGTTTATTCACAGTGATATTCCCCAAAGTTCCTTGAACGTCAAGGGAAAGACAAGAAAAATCTGACACAAATACAAAATCCTTTTAAAACCTTAAACTATGTTCCAGTCTCCTGTCAGGTTGAATTCTTCCCATCTCTCTTACTACTGCTTCCTCTTATGTAAATTATAAACTTCATTTGCAAGGATGTGTTATATGGCACTCAAACATACACCTTCCTTACAATCTTCTGCTTGCTACTAGATTACTTAATTTAGGATAATGCCTATCCAACACAATGAATTGTCAGTGTTAACTAAGCTAACCTGGATACCAGAGAAATACGGCTGTATTGAATCCTAGAATACCAGGTTGGAAGGGACCTCAAGGATCATCTGGTCAAACCTTTCTTGGCTAAAGCATGGTCTAGACAAGATGGCCCAGCACCCTGTCCGGCTGAATCTTAACAGTGTCCAATGTTGCAGAATCCACCACTTCCGCAGGGAGATTATTGTAATGGCTGATTGTTCTCATTGGGAAAAATTTTCCTCTTGTGTCCAATCAGAATCTCCCCAGGATTAACTTGTGCCCATTACCCCATGTCTTTTCCATGTGATTCCTTGTAAAAAGAGAGTCTCCATCTTCTTTGTTGCCACCCTTTAAGTACTGGAACACGGTGATAAGGGCTCCCCAAAGCCTTCTTTTCTTAAGGCTGAACAAACCCAGTTCTCTCAGCCTTTCCTCATATGGCAGGCTTCTCCATCCTTTGATCATCTTGGTGGCCCTTCTCTGGTCCTCTCCAGCCTGTCCACATCTTTTTTGTATAGTGGAAACCAAAACAGAACACAGTGTTCCCGGTGTGGCCTGACAAGCACTGAGCAGAGTGGGATAATGACTTCTTTATCTCTGTTGGTGATGCCCTTGTTGATGCGACCCAGCATCCTGTTGGTTTTCTTTGCCGCAGCAGCGCACTGTCCACTCATATTGAGCTTGTTGTCCACCAGGACCCCCAGGTCCCTTTCCACAGAGCCACTCCACAACCAGGTAGATCCCAGTCTGCGTTGCACTCCTGGATTATGTTTTCCCAGGTGCAAGACCTTACACTTGTCCTTGTAGCCCACTCTTCCAGCCTATCCAGGTCTTCCTGCAGGGTGGCTCTCCCTTCAGAAGCATCTACTTCCCCACTCAGCTTGGTGTCATCAGCAAACTTCATCAGGGTACACACATATGGGGCCTTGGGCCCCATATCAATCCCTGGGNTCAGGGTACACTTGAACCCATCATCCAGATGACTTTATGAAGATATTAAACAGCCTTGGGCCCCATATCAATCCCTGGTGGACCCCATTGGTGACAGGCTGACAGTTTGGAAAGGAGCTATTTACCACCACCCTCTGGGTGCAGGCTGTCGGCCAGTCCCCCACCCACCGCACAGACCACTTGTCTAGACCATAACACATCAGTTTCTCTAGGAGAAGGCTATGGGGAACTGTGTCGAAACCCTTGGAGCTGTATTGGCACAGCTCTTCAACAGGGCTAGTTCAACACCACTATGTTTTTAAACAGGACACCCTTCTTTCATGACTACTTTGCATGCAGCATCCAAAATAGTGGGCAGAGAAACAGCACTTCGGCATTATGGCACACAGACACTAATTTTGGCCAGAATTTCACCCAAAAGAGGTTTATTACTGCAAATCAAATGAGTTGTCTTTCTTTAACCAGCTTCTCTACAACACAGAAGGAAAAATAAATGATGCCAGAATGTAATGTTGTTCTCCCTTACTCTCAGAGCACTCAGCTTTCATATGAAAATGACATTACAAATAATAATCTTCACAGACTAAGATCCATCTCTTTGCAATTCTGTTACATTGAGTATTCCAGAAACTTGAATGGCATTGCAACTTTATCTGTAGCATATCCACAACACATACACATCATTGTTTAATGGGATTTTCGTAACAGCAGTAAAAGTTACATTTCTTTGATCAGATCAGTACCTGTGCAGTAAAAATGCTGATCATCCACTCCATCTGCGCATCTTGTCCATCACAACATATATACCTAGAATGCGATATATAATTAACAAGAAAAACTCCTGTTGCAGTTAAACCTATTAAAGAATAGGCTTCTAAACAACTTCAAACAGTGCTTACATTCATTTATGAATGCTGTCTATATTTATTAACACTCCCATAAAAAGATAGGGAAATACAAATACTTAAAATTATCACTTTACCCTACTTTGAAGACAATGCATGTGCTTCATTTAAAGCATGTGCACAGGTTTAAAATCTATCATTCTAAATTTATGAAAATCATTTGCTTTACAGCCACAGAAGGAAGACAGACAGCTAACCCCAAAAGACTACCAAACCATGAATTAAAACTGTTTACTTAATTAACAAAAACATAGCAGAAAGTCAACATTCAAACAAAAGAATGCCCATTAGTTTTCAAACATTCTTATTTTGAAATTGAACGTTTCAACAAATATTAAACACTGAAGTTAAACTAATCATGTGTTTTATGTTTACCTACCACTGGTGCTTTTCAGAAAATATTGCAAGTCCCCAGCTGAAACAAATAAAATTTTAAAAAATTAGTTCCAGAAACTCAAGACAGGGACATATTCCTCAAAATGCAGAGATCCATTACCTTTATATAGTGCTTTTAAGTGGAAAAAAAAGTTTACAAAGTTTAAATGTGCACTGCAAATCTAGAATGAAATTGTGGGTTTGATGATGGATTTTGCTTATTTTCTCACTGTTGAGTCACAGGTAATGAACATTCTGTTCATAGACAAAGGGTGATAGCCAAGTCCTGCAGATGATGCCTAATTACTTGCCTCATTTTGGCTGTGGCTGTACTTTCTGAAAGCTGCTGGAAGTAAAACTGCTAAGATGGTGCCTAGCAAAGAGTCCACTACTGTGTGGAAGTCACAGAGGGAAGAGAGGTATGCTTGCACGATAAACAGAAGGAATCAAACAAGTCTACAGAGATTTAAAAATTACTGGGGGGAAAAAAAAAGGGGGAGGAATAGGTGCACAATGAAGCCTCTGAGGTGATAGAAACACCGGCACTCCTGGAGATGCAGAAGAGACTTTGCAAAGTCTGCTTATGAAAGTAGACTGAAAATAAACCTCCAGGAAAGAACGTACCTGCAAAGACTCATTTGCATGATTTTTTTATTCCTGTTTGGGACTTATCTCCTACTCATTCTGCACTTAACTCAAAAAAAAAAAACCAACCCAACCCCCCAAAAAACTAATAAAACCCACCAAGTTTTTCTCTAACAGAACTAAGCTTTGAAATTTAAAGACCTTTTTAGGACATTTTGATGTGCTAACTGTAAAGGAAAAGTTCAAGCAGATCTGTTTAAAGGCTACAGCCAACTTAGAATCGCCTTGGGATAGGATCCTATGTACATTGTCTCAGTGTCTCAAAGCTTTGACCGAACGAGTACTGGAAACATCTGAGAAAAAAAAAGGTGTCATTTTTTGCTGCTCTTTTCCAGAGACATAGTCACTGCTGTTTTTAAAAGGCACTGTAGTTTTCTGCTAGAAGAAGAAACATCAAAATAACAAGGATCCTGAAAAAGGAAAATCCTCTACTGAACAACAGGGACTGTCACTAAAGGCCATGACTGGTTGGTTTTCTCTTCTCTCTTTTTTCTTGGTGCAAAGAAGGTGTGCCCACCAATGAAATGCAGGACACATACTACAAAACTAAGTGAGCTAGCAGCAAACATATCCACAAGAGATAATACACTTAAGACTGAGAAAAGCCAATCAATAAAGTCATTTCCTAGCACAGAAGAGTTAACACGGAACACAAAACTGGAGATAGAAACAGAACAAATAATATTATAGAGGGTAATTTAATTCAGCATACTTCAATTGGCTTCTTGACTTTTCCTTGTTCCACAATGTTTTATGTTCCCCTTTCTTGACGATACTACAAGTACCTTGCTACACAGTGTTTAACTTATTTTCTTCTCTACTCTTACTTTGTTGGTGGCTTCATTTTCTTTTTCACTCCAAGGTAAAGCTTCAGGGAATTGACAGGCAACACTTTTTCAGGTTTGCTAGCCTGCAAATAAAATAAGATTTTAATTATTGTATCAGGAATGTGCAAAATAGAAAACGTCACATGACTGTCTTCAGTTAGGCTTCTCTCATGCGTTGCGCCCCTCTTTTCTAACATCATTATGCTTTTTCTCTCTTTCTTTCCCATTAACAAAGTGTGTCAATCACTATTACTGGAAGCAGACTAATTAAGAACTTGAGGTCCATGTGAAGTCACAAAACTGAAACAAAATTGGAATAACGAAGATGTGGTGGTAAAATTCACAAAACTGGAGTGCTGTAATCTATGGACACAAGCTCTTTAAGACAGATGGTCAGGGAAGATGAGGAGTTGCCCTCTGTTAAAGGAGCTCTTCTATGGGATGGACAATATCATGGTATTTGCTTCAGACCACCCAATCAGGATAAAAAAAAAGCAGATGAAGTCTTTAAAAAACCCAAGGAAGTCTCTGGATAACAGGTCCTGACTCTTATGGGGCAGGGGATGGGTAAGGCAGGGCTTTGCTCTCCCTGGTATCTTTTGGAAGAACAAAACAGTGGCACACAAGCAATCTAGCTGATTTCTGGAGGGTGTCAGGGATAACTTCTTGACACCAGTACTGGATGGGCCAACAAGGAGTGATGCACAGCTGGATCTGCTAGACACAGACAAGGAAGAACCGGTCATGGATGTGATAATCAATGGTAGTATTGGTCAGTTACCATGAAATAGCAGAGCTCAAGATCACAAGGGTGAAAAAGATGACAAGTTAGCAGAGGACAGGTCACAGAGATGAAAAGAGCAATGTTTGGCTTATTTAAGGAACTGATAGGTGGGTGTCGATGGGAGGAGGCAAGTCTGAAGTGTAAAGGAACTCACAGAAGCTGATGGGTCTTTAAGGACAGCATTCTTCGAGAACAAGAACGGCTCATCCCAACACTCGGGAATCAAGTAGATTTATCAAGAGACAAGCCCAGGTAAACAAGTAGCTCTTGGTGGAGTTCCAATGCAGAAAAAGGCAATATACAGGAGGTGGAAGCAGGGAGACACTACGAAGGAAGAAATTTAGAAACACTGCCCAGGACATGTAGATACGGTGTTGGGAAAGCCAAAGCTTATTTGGAATTGAGACCTGCTAGGGACATTAAGGGCAACATGAAAAGCTTCCACACCAGTAAGTTAGTAGTAAAAGGCTAAACAAGGAAAACACAGACCCAATGCTGAACAGGGAGGGTGAATTAGCAACAGCAGACACAGGTAAGGTTAAGGTAACTCAGTATCTCCTTTGTATCAGCCTTCACAGTAGCAAGGTTTCCTAGGTCTCTACACTGACAGACAAGGTTCAAGGAGGAGAATAACCACTGCATCAGAGGAACTGTCTCCCACAATATTCTTCTACCCAAGCTGGAATGTTACAGTCTGGATGTGAGGGTGACAGTTAATCAGACACTCTATCCATGGACCTATGACAAGGGGAGTACTGCAAGGGTCTATCCTGGGACATGTCCTTTTTAACATCTTCATCAATGACCTGGAGGAGTCAATCATCAAGTTTGCACAATGACCCGGAGGACCTGGTCCTGGTGGACAACAGGATGACCATGAGCTAGCAATGTGCCCTGGTGGCCAAGAAGGCCAATGGCATCCTGGGGTGCATCAAGAAGAGTGTGGCCAACAGGTCGAGGGAGGTCATCCTTCCCCTCTACTCTGCCCTGGTGAGGCCGCGTCTGGAGTATTGTGGCCAGTTCTGGGCTCCCCAGTTCAAGGACAGAGAACTACTGGAGAGGGTCCAGCAAAGGGCTACGAAGATGATTAGGGGACTGGAGCATCTTTCTTATGGGGAAAGGCTGAGGGACTTGGGTCTTTTTAGTCCAGAGAAAAGACGACTGAGAGGGGATCTTATTAATGCTTATAAGTACTTAAAGGGAGAGTGCCAGGGGTATGGGACCAGTCTTTTTTCAGTGGTGCCCAGAGATAGGACAAGAGATAATGGGCACAAACCTGAACATAGGAAGTTCCATCTTAACATGAGGAGGAACTTCTTTACTTTGAGGGTGGCAGAGCACTGGAACAGGTCACAACCAGAGAGGTTGTAGAGTCTCTGACTCTGGAGACATTCAAAACCTGCCTGGATGCTGTCCTGTGCAACCTGCTGTAGGTGACCCTGCTCTGGCAGGGGGGTTGGACTAGATGATCTCCAGAGGTCCCTTCCAACCATGACCATTCTGTGATTCTGTGACCAGTTAATACGCTTGGGGCAGGGCTGAGTTCCAGAGGGATGTATACAGGACAAAGAAATGGACCAACAGGAATCTTATGAAATTCAACAATGATAAATACAGAGTCCTGCACCGGGGAAGGAGAAAAACCCTTCAATAACAAAGACTGAGATGCAGCTCTCCTGAGAATGACCTGATGGTACTGGTAGATGGCAAGCTGGGCATAAGCCAGCAGCATGTCCTGGTAGCAAAGGTCTCCTGGGCTGTGTTAGAAGAAGCACAGCTGGTAGGTTGAGGAGAGTAATCTTCCCCCTCTCCTCAGCACTTGTGATACTGCATCTGCCATCCTGTATCCAGTTTTGGGTCCCCAATAGAAAAACCAGAACAGTAACCTGGAGTGAGTTCAGCAGAGGCCCACCAAACTGGCTGGGGGCTGAAGCACTTGTCCTGTGGGGAGAGGCTGTGCTAACTGCAGCCCCTAACACCTACAGGGAAGTTATCAAAAAGATCAAGTGAAGCTTTTCACATTGTGAGAAGGTGACTAGATATAAGGAAAAACTTTTTTCCCCACGAGGACAGTCAGCTACTGCAAAAGGCTGCCCAGAGAGGTTGTGCAATTTCCATTCTCAGGGATTTTCAAGATTTAACTGCATCAATCCCTGAGCAACCTGTTCCGACCTCAGCTGCTAGCCCTGCTGTGAACAGGAAGTTGGGACTAGAGACCTGAGGTTACTTCCTTCCTTGTTCCTTCATGAACAAACTACCTTTAGACATCCTACAACAGACGTACTGAACGTACCTGGAGGATGAAATGCTGAAAGGAAACAATAACATTCTTACGTACGCTATTATACTACAGAACACATAACACCTCTTCAGTACTTTTAGGTCAAGTGTTTTAGCTTTCTATTTAGAAAAAAAAAAACAACAAACCAACCACTTAACAAATCTCATAATCCCAGTACATAAAGCTACTCCATAGTGTTTACTGTCCTGGATTCTCAATTTCTCCCTCTACAGTTTTGAATCTCTCACACGCCAGTGTGGAGAAAAAAGAGACAGAATCTGAGATGGCATAAACATTTAAGAAAACAAAACAAAAAAGCACACAACAGTTTTATAGTTGGTCTTCATGTGGTTTTTTTCGCCGCTTAAACGAATTGCCAGGATGAAAAAACAACCGTACAAAACATACTATTTAGTGAAACAATAGTAAAATTCTCACAAAAATGTACCTTAAGGAAGCCATTTGACTGTGTGTGAGCTTCTCTCTTTAATAACAGTACATAAACTGGTATGCTATTTCAGTCAATTAGCAAAATATTGTAATTTAACATATAGTTTATCATGGAAACTTTTCACTTTTTTGATAATTGCTCTTGAACAACAGAAACACTTAACAGAATGTATGTCCACCTGCATATACAAACTTAATTTTCTGTTAATGAGAATTTATAAATTAATTAGTACATCCAATCTTATTAAATACAATCTTCCATCTGCAATGTCAAGCTTTCCTACTATTCATTTCTAAAAATGACTAAAAATAAACCAAGATCATTAGTGGCAGATGAACATCTCTCAAAAGAAAATAAAACAAACTGATATACACTATTTCGTCAGAATGGTATTTCCATTTAGTTTTTTAAAAAACAAATGCGAAGCCATTTAAAAGTAACACTTTTCAAACTCCACCCGAGTTGGGAATTTAATGTTTTATAACTCAGAATGGCTTGAAAAAGCAGATTGTAAAGTAGTACAACAATCCTATCATAAACTCTTTCCAAGATACTAATTAAGGTTTTATGGGCATATTAATTTATTCTCACATATGTGCCAATTTGAGTTTTAGCACTAAATTATGAGACACTATTTTTGACATTCTGGGGTCATTCTAATTAAGATTATATCCACAGTATCACAAGACGACACAATATTTCTTTTGCATTAGCTTACTTGATCAATGGATCTGTCTTTACAAAAAGTACTTTATGAAGGTCAGCAAGTGTACAGCTGTATTTACTGGATGGGCAAAACCAGCAGTTAGCAAAAATAAAAGCACTTTAAGATAGTTTTTTTTTCTAAACCAGAAGTTATCAGAACTAAAATAAAAACATAGTTCACAATGTATATTAGTTTCATACTTTAATACAAGCTGTGTACACCCAAAAACACTCTTTAAAGAAAACTCCCATGAAATATAACAGCATGGTGGGTTCAGTTTTAAATGAGTGTGCCTAAATTTGCTTCTGTGGAATTCTGAGGTATATCTAACTATCAATACGAGTTTTTGGAAGACTGAGAATACATCAAAAAACTGTTGTTGGGAAGCAGAACATTTTACTAGTGTACTGAGAGATATTGTTTCCTATAATCTCTTCTATCATGAAACTTGCAGGTATAAGAATCCTGTTGCTTGTAATTTCTAAAGGCTTTGTGCGAGATACCAAGAAAAAATGGCATGCAGCTCACTTAAGTTCCATATTACTTCCACTACTGCTCTCCATTGTAGGTTTTTTAAAAAANAAAAAAAAAAAAAAAAAAAAAAAAATCAGTCACAGCACAAGCTGTAGGCATTACTAAAACATTGGTTTATTTTTTAAAGTTTATAGTAATGCAAAATTACAATAGCTAAATGAGCAACTGAGACAAATTCCTTTTACTAAAGCGACTGTGAAATAGTAAGATCAAAATCTCGCACTTCAACCCCAGACTCTAGAAGTTGCTATTTAGTATCAGAAATGTTGATCTGTTTGCATTTCTTCTTTTTCATACGAAAGAGAAAGCTTGAGTGTTTAAGATTTTGGTGAAGAATTTGCCGTTTGTACCTTCATATCCTTATAAAGAAACAAGTTTCCTTCCCGCAACACAAAATAACGCTCTTGAAATCTGTTTCCGGACAGTAGTTTTGATGGTTCTTCTTTGTACTTCAGATTGCCTGCTTTCACACTAACTTTCTCATTTTTCTCTATGAAGAAAATAAAAAAGCATTTTGTTAGAAGATTTAACACTGGAAGCTTCTAGTTTTTAAGTGCCCCTAGTATTACCCTTTATCCAAAGACTAAAACTACAATTCCACTGATTTGTTATTAGTTTATACATATAAAAATAATAAAATTAATTATATATAATCTATAGTTATATATTACCTTTAATTACATATTATGTATTAAAATATATCACATATTAATACGAAAGGTGTTCTAAAATATTGATACCACTATGACTTTAATTACTGGGGGAAAAAGTCTTCTCTGTTTCAATTCTAAGATAATATGGAAAGAATCCACTAACACACTTTAATTAAAATAATCTTTTCAGAATTAATAATGCAGTTAAATCCAAAAGCATGACATGGGTACTTTTAATCTCTGTGCTTCAGAGAGGCGAAAATTCTCCATAAAGATCTGATTTTGTCATGACTGTCTACATTTTTCTGTTAGAGTCAAAATACACACAGAAACACACATATATTTGGTAAAATTAATAAAAAAACCCAAAAAATCCATGCAGCAAAAAAACCCTCAAACCACAGCTTTGCAGTCAGCTTTATAAGGCATTTAACTTTGTACTGAAAAAGCCTTTATTTAAAAAAAAAAAATACCAGAACCATTGAAGGTTTTCAATGTTAGAGAGTAAATTTTTCAGTACATTCTCAGCAATTTAAAATCTTAAATAAAGTAATACAAAAAAGTAGTAGTACATATAAACTACTGTGCTACCACTTCTAGATGTTTTTGAGCTTCCTATTCTGCCCAATATGTGGGTTTTTTTGTTTTGTTTTGTTTTTTTTAACTAGTTTATTAGCTTTTCCCAGCACATCCACTTTCAAATAGCAAAAACTTCTGACCACTGATTACAGTAATTACCATGCTGATATGACTCATGCATATAAACTCAAACCAAAACAGCACTTTAACAAAGTAAGGAACAACACAAGAAAAGGAGTAATTCCTACTTGTGCCTTACAAAGTCTTTACGAAAGAGCACAGAATTTGGCTTAATTCTGAAGTATTCTTTTCTCCTTGAGGTAACTCGTGCTGGCAGCAGATGGCCAGCATGAAGAGACAGCAGCTAGGCAGGAGATGAACTCTTCTCCACCATTCCAGTCAAGACCATTTCACCTTGAAGAGGGAGCCACGCTAACAGGGCTAATAATTCCTTTATTCCAAAACACTACAAGCCTACTGCTTATGCCATATATTGCGTTTCACCACCTATTTTCTTTTGCTAAACACAGATACTTCCTGTAAGTCATTCACTTATTTAGGAACTACTGAGTAATCTTGTTTAGGAGTCCCAGAATGATACCACTAGTTTTTATAATATATTAATTTCAAGATAGTGAATAAAACCATGATGTAAAAGGAGTATGTGGTGCATGGGGAATAGCATCCTTACCGAACTACTCAGTTGGCTTTTCTTCTCATTATAATTCCACTTAGGACTTAGAAGCATCTGATATCAAAACTCTATTATTAAGAAGCAGCACACAACATAATCTCAAAAAATAAGATTTTTTTTTTTAAAGAAATCAACAATACAAAGTAACATAAAGCACATTTTCATTTAGTCAGGAAAGACAGGAAGAAAAAAAAGACCAATTTTCATTGGTTGCATAGCAGTATTACACAGCCACAGCTAACTCCACAAATAGTAATGCTTTGGAAGTGACGCTTGCTTCGCTTAGTACACGTTAGTAACATGTACTAACCCATATTATATATTTTTTAAACCTTCATATATTCTGCTAAATGAGCAGTCAATATCTTCTAGTACTGCACGATGTGAACAAAGCAATTATGAGAGGTGACAAGGGAGGATTAACAATTTGCATGAAGCATCACTAATGACCATAAAATACAGGCTCTAATATAAATATATTGCATGTTACTGTTTGGAACTACCTGTATTTCTGTATTTATGGTTTTTGTTGTTCTTTTAAAGAACGTGTAGACAGTTATTGCACACATGACTATTTAGGAAGAGCCACAACATTTCAGTAATGAAAAATATATTAATGGATCAGATGCATGGTTGTGCATGCACAAAAAGTATGAATGATATCCAGTCTCAAATGTCCAGTTATGCAAATACACTTTAAAATGCATACAAAAAACACAGTTAGGTTATATGTCAAAACTCAGAGTCAGATTCTACTATCATTTGTATGATGTAGAGAGCTTTGGGACTAACTTTAAAAGCTGTATCTCAATCCCATCTTTCATACTGGCTGAAAAACAGCTGTTTAAAGAGTTGGAATTAAATTCTTCCTCCTCCTAACACTAATTATTTGCAAAAAGATGATAACTAAAGATTGTGAATCTAATTCCCTCTTGCTTTATATCTTAGTACAAACTGAAGTTATGAAAAACATTTAAAAATATAATGCAAATTAAAAAGATAAACTACTTTGATTTCATCAAGTGAAACCAACTACATTCAAATCAGCATGCTTGCCATGAAAGGAAAAAATCAAAAGAAAATCTCCCAGTATCTTCATTAGAGTTTAACATAGAGTCTAAAGCCAGAATCAATACATTTCAACAATTAAAACCAGAAGTTACTTGGATTGACTCAGTTATAAGTGCAAATATACACACACAGTTAAAAAAAAGTGCTAACATAATCCCTCTTTGCCAATAAGAATATTTATTTCATTTTCAGAATAGAATATGAACNTAAATATTCTTATTGGCAAAGAGGGATTATTTCATGTTCAGAATAGAATATGAATCCAAAAGATTTACCAAATGAGAGTAGCAGGATACTTCCACGTCTATACCAAATTGGAAGATTTTAGATTTCTGCACATAGCTCTCAACATGACAAAACTCATTCTAAACTTCACAGCATTCCCACCATAGCAAATCTATCAAACACTTGATACTTACAAAGATCTTAGAAAAGCCTGAAGGAGGAAAAATAACAATCCTCTACATTGATGATATTCTACATTCTTTAGAAGCCAGTATTTCATAAAGTAAATCTAAAATAATTCGGATGTGTCCTAATCAGAATGATTTTTCAGATACAAACTTTATAAAACATGCAAAACTTTCTAGAACTTTGCAACTACTAGGAACTACATGCACTCAATCTATTCAGGATCGATCCATCTATGGTTTAGAAGTTTGCGTTTCAAAGAATATCTCTGAATAATAGCCCCTGTTCTCAGAAATCAATATGTCCCACTCAAATTACACAACTCTTTACTGGTAAAATTTCAAGGAGCTATATACACACACTTTATAGTGAAGCTATTCTCTCATACTTTTCGAACAAATAAAAATTTCATGTGTGAAATTTTCAGGTAAGGAGAAGAAAAAGGGTCTTGAAATAGAACTAAGCTGTACTGAGTACCTCTTATACCAAAATATAATGCACACCTTGCCCTTCTGAACAGCACTTGAAAGAGTGCTCCTGCAACAAGCACGAAAGGCTATGGAATATATTGTCAAGAGAGAATAACTAAAGATCTGGAGGAAAGTGGAAAACTCACCACGTATTTACTGAAACATACCAATACAAATAAACTAAAACTTTTTTTCCTTGAAAAAGAAAGTTGACTTCTAGACAAGAGAAAATATATATCTAGACCTCAATACAATGTTTGATATTGCATGACATGAGAAATTAATGCAAATGGACAAAATGAGAATGAGTATAATAATTATCAAAAAGGAGAATGTATTCTGTATAAGGAAGATGGGAAAAGTTGCACTGATAGAGAAGACAATGATAAGTTGCCGAAATGAAATGAGGCTAATAGAGTTTTTCCTTTAGGCTCACTATTGAACCAACATTATTTCAAACATCATTAAAGTCTCTGGAAGAAAAAGGAGAAAAGTGCTGATGACACAAAGCTCTGAGGTAACATTAACAGAAAACAAGGTCAGGAATGTCGTAATTTAGTCTGTAAGATTCTAACATAAATCAGAGAACCAAGGGAAATTCACGGAATTAATTTATAAACATAATTTACATTATATGATCACAGCCCTATTAATTTTACTGCAAAGGAGGAGGACATCCATCCACCCAGTTGTCCATTTGTATGGGCTGAACCCACTGTTAAAAAACATACTTCAAATAGTAGTGGTTGCACATCTGGCCTCAGCCCTACTACTCAGCAAGGAGGCATTATCCACATAAAGAACGTAAAAGACTGAAAAGATTAAGGTCTTCCCTTCTTCCTTCAAGCCAGAAGTTATTTCTTGTGCACTTGAGATGGAAAGCCCCAGCATAACCACAACTGCCTCCTCCTCTAGACACTGGGAACATCCCTTTCCCAATGACCTCGTCCTGTATCTTTTCTCACTCTGACACTATCTAGTGATGGAAGTACAATGTTTATCTAAAAAACCTACATTTTTTTTGTCCTGAAATAGCTGCTTCCTTGTTTTGTGTGTACAGATGCAAGATTAGAAATAGAAACAATAAACACAGATTCCTGCAACTACAAAATGTAGATGAATGGTGCAGACTTGCTGTGCGCCTTCGCCTACACTTAATGTATACACTGTTTTAGTGAAGCTAGTGAACTTGCTCCTCAGTATTGCTAACATTTCGGAGTAAATTTACAAGCTAAAAGTGGACTCAAAATTACTACAGAACTGTGTTTATTTTAAACATTATTTTATACCAAGATCCAGTTAGAAAAGGTAACATTTTAGAAATTAAAGTATGTTCACCGTGTTAAAGTTCCTTAGAATGGCAATTCCATTCTCAAGGACAGATTTTGTAATACACAGGATTACTCTGCCATGCAGTTTGCAGAGATCAACACTATAAGTCTTCAATATGGCAGAGATTTTTCCCTTAAAGCCACTATGAAAACCAAAATACCTTATTTAATAAGATTTTAATTATTTTAACACACACAAAAAAAAGCCAGTAAATGTAAACATTCAGTCAAAAGTCAGTGTGTCTAGACTAAGGTCAAACTGAATAGAATTGATGCTAACAATTACTGTGAGGGATTAGGACAACAAATGGATGTTGAAATTAGAAGAAAAGAAGGAGGGCAAATGGCAAATCTCCCCTTTAAATAGTGCTACATTGTGTATATTGACAGGAGTCTAATGCTTATGTGTTTCTCAGAGCAGTGGTTCACACAGTCCTTATGACCCATTCCCTTTTCTGATTATACCTCAACATACACTGAGGGAGGTGATGGGAGTTCATATATGAAGCTTTTAATGAAGCAGGCCATTCCTCTCTATCCACTAGCTGCTATGACACATTTAGAGACAGTGAAACTCAAACGTAAAAGTTGTGAATAGCACACTTGTTAAGTTTGGTTCATATTTGGGGAATGTGCTTTTACAGGAATAAAGGATGATGAGAGAAGGCTATTTGTTTCAGAAGAAAAAGCATAATAGCATAACTTTTACTTCTTGAAATCAAGACAGAAGAAATAGATAGATGGATAGATTAATACCTCTGTGTATGGGGAAGAGAGGAAAAGGAAAGATGACATATTTGAATAAATCACTAGATAAAATCACATGGGCATTAAACCAAGCATCATGTGTCACCATTGCATGTTGTACAGTGACAGCATACAGGATTTAAAGTGCTTGAAGAAAACAGGACAGTAATTTGGGGGCATGTTCACCTTCTGAACTCCTGATTCTCTCAAAGCAAATGCTACTTATTATTACATGGGAGACTTAAATCCAGGTATTACGTAAAAAAACAAAATACAACTAGGGCAGCTTGTAAATCATATTTTTCCACTATATATTTGATCTATATTTCCTTTCAAGTGTCGGGTCTAAATTCCCCATATTTTTTAAAGGCCCCATACTCTCCAAGTCATTCAGTTGCTTGAGTATGTCATTTCAATTAGCTTTGTAGTTTGGAGGCATCAGAATATATAATAGAAATTATGATTATTATATAACATACTTACATAATTATGTGCTTCATATACAATGTAATCATTATATATATAAGATATATGTACATATAGTCCACAGAGAGAGAGTACAGTGCAGTATATATGTGGACAGACTGTGCAGAACTGTACTGCAGATAAAAAAAAGCAGTCAAGCTTCACAGCAGAAGTTCACAAACTGAACCGAATGCAGAGTTTCTGTATACTTTTATGTTCAAATGGAAAAGCTTACAGTTTTTAGAAACAGGAACATCCATAATTTCTATGTTTTAAAAGGAATTCAGCGCAACTCTTAATAAATCAGTAACTTTTATAAAGTGGTAGTAATTCAGATTTCTGGGACACTTTGCCCTGGTGAAAAAGCTATAAAAGAATTGCCATCCTCATGTCCCCACATGAAATATCTAAGTTTTAAAAAGATACGTACCACTGTAGAGTTTTATCATGTCTGCTGTTAGAAATCTCTTTATTATCAGATATGCAGTGCCAGGCTCTGGTAGTGAACTCCAGTGAAGAACTTGCTCTAGTACATTCTCTGTATAATGCAGAGGACGTTCTGAAAAATGACGGAGGAAAAAAACAAACAAAGTTGAAATAAAAAAAACCACCAAGATTGGAGGCCCTTAGAAGTTTCACATGTCTATACACAACACTGTCTCATCCACTTTGAGCTATAGAAGAAAAACACTGTTTTCAAAATATGACAATTAGGCATTTCATTGACTTTCTGCAGTAACACTTTTGTTGGCAGGGTCTGCACAGGTAATGAATATCAAATTAACAAGCAGTAGTCAAATGTTCAGCGACTCTTTCGTATTTAGTTATGAATATTTTCTCATGTAAAGACACTAAAACACTGCTTTCAAACGAAATGCAAAAATTAGGAACTATGCCAGGGCATACCTAGTTCTCGAACAGAACTGAGACCTGCAGCTATACTGGGCCTCCTTGGCCTAGGCTCAATACAACTATGAATCACCATAGCTACCGATTCTCTGCAATCAAAACCCAAGGAATTTGGAGCTGTTAAAGTGAAAAAACCCAAACTGGTATAGATTATATTGTCTGTTAGTGATCAAAGCAGACTGAGACAGACTCTTGGTTTTATTACATTCCTTTTACTAGAAGGGAAGAGTATGTGGTCTTACTAGGTCTTCTCCCTCTTGCTATGGTTGGGGAATTTCCAGACTTGCTCTTTTATATTCCAACCTCATAAAAAGAGTACAGCAAAATTAAAATACCAGTAGATGGAGGCATGTCTAGACTGTGTGTGCACTTCAATACTTCTGTTGCTCAAACATGCATTTGTTGATAGGTATCATCCACCCTAAAAGAGAAACTCTGAGACCCTTTCCCAGTATGGAAAAACTACAGTGATAAGAAAGTCCAGCCGGTACTCCATACAAACCCCAGTTCAAACACCAAATGAAAATAGGAAAGATCTTGCAATTAGTTTCTAAATCTGCATTACCAGACCCAGCAGAAATCTGAGTGTGACATGTACTGCAACACAGCCTGAGGTAATATACAAGGCAACACTGACATGGATGGAGGGAGACCGTACAGTTCCCTTCTCTCTTAATCCTTCCTCTGTGCACACATGCACCCCCTGAAAGCTTTCAAGTGCTCAGCAGTTAAGCACCTACTATAATTCATGAAAGCACAAAAACTGTAGCAATGGCATTGTGGGCTCAACTTAGAGCAATGGATCCAAGTGTCATTTCTTCTCCAAAGGGAGTTTTTGCAAAAGTTCTGAGTTCCCACTTGCATACCAACTTATGTGGGTCAGGCCTTGAGAAGAGCTGGGTACAGCACCTGGAAAGTCACACCTGTGTCACTGCCATGCGGGGTCAGGCAGTCTAGTCCCATGTCTCTTGAGTACTGAAGGGAAAAGTATGCCACCATAATCTCATTTTTCATTTCTGCTAGGGTAGATGAATATGAAATGTCAACAGCTGCTTTGGGACTGTCCAGCACTACACTCCAGCAGAACATATTTTCCTGAACACCTGAACACCAGAGCTCCAGAAAGAGGCAGCTACAAATAACAGACTTAAGGGACAGAAAAAACTACCGCTGTTTTAGCATGCAAAAAAACTACCTTACCTGTAGACGTGTTACACCACTTCTATAAAGTTTTTATTATTCAGACCTGACAACAAAGCAGCCTAACAAAAAATACCATTCTGTAGACAGCAACTCAAACCCTACTTTATAACACCATTTCTTCTGGCCCTTTTGTTTTACATGATCAAACTTGAAATTTCTTTTCAACTTTTGGGAAACTGTGGACTCTGATGTGATAAAGTTAGAACGATTGTTGCCTTTGTACAAGAGAGAAAAATCCATTTTAAGGAGAAGAACTTTACAAACCAAAGGCAGGAAACACTGGCAAATCACCATGTCTTCCTAGAACACTAGCACTCCCAGAGTAAACACCTACTGTTTTATTTATAGTTACATTTAAGACCATCTGTCATCATGGATTACACGGTACATAAATCATCATGCTGAAATGCATTAGCTATTTTACTGGCAACACACCTCATTTACAAACTATCCATCAAGCACAAATTACTGAAAAAATATATACACCCTATTTTGTAAAAGCATATGGTATTGAACATTTGGCATTAGGTTAGACAAAATTATCAATTATGTCAACTTCTCTATATGCAAATAATTTAGTTGATTTTTAATATTGCAATTTTAGTCTTTTGAACAGGAAGCGGTCAATACATACATCCAATTACCCTTTTACTTAGGTCATCATATGCTGGTAAATATCCAAAACTAGTCATTTTCACCTTAAACAACATTAAGTATCAGGAGAAAATTACTTTTTAGAAAATATAAGATTCTAATTTTCTTGCCTTCTCAGGGTTCGTTTTCAGGGCAGTATATCTTGAAAAGTAAAATAACTCTCATAAAACTTCAGGATTGAGTGTGACAAGCTGAACACCACCATGCACTGGACAGGTACCAGACCATGGCAGGAAGACAAGCAGAAAATTCATTTCTGTCAGAAAGACACTGGGATCATTAATGTATGTTTGAAACAAGCGAGTTTTGCTGCTGTCATGACGTGTCAGAATCTCTACTTATTTGTACATGCCTTCGATTATGTAATGTTCAACGATGTTTGCTAAATGATGCTAGTAAGATCCACTTACAGCAGCAAAGACTCAAGTAATTTTTTAGTTCTTTAGTGTCACATTTGGACCAAAGACTGCACAGGACTATTTTTCTCTGTTATTTTCTCCATGTTTCAGCCTTTTGAAAATCTGCTAGATTCAGCCATAGCACCACAGGAGTCTTCCTGAGTAAGTGCCTCTTACTACATGCATTAATTTTATTTTTCAATGTTATTAATGCCGTTCGCCTGTTCTGATGCACAGATTCTTCCAGAAAGGGCTCCATGCAGTAAATATTTCATCAACATAGTCTCTACTAATTGGAGCCAGGTGCTGAATTAGAACTTTATTTAGTTTGCTTTTTGCTTGTTTATTTTGGTTTTAAAACACTGGTATACCATTTCTACTTTGCATTGTAAACTCTTGTTTCAATGGTATACGCTCTAATCCCTTGCCATTATTTATTGTCCTATATAGGGCCTGTAGCATCTCACTCTAAGCTTAATTTTGCTGATACTCAACAGTCATTAGCTCAGACAACATTTCTAGCCCACACTAAAATACTAGTTGTTGCACCCAAATACTTCAAGAAGTTGCTGTGGGGTCTATCTTTTGTATTTACTTTTACGTTCTCTTGGCCATACCTAGTTTAGTTTTCATTTGCCTGTAAGTGTTACATATCAAGTTTAAGATTAAAAATTCCCTCTTCAAATTTTTCCATTACTCAGTCAAAAGAAACAGGATTTCTAGAGTACTTGTACGGGATATCAGGACTCTTCTAAAGATAATAGATGCTAGCATTCTTTGTCAGTTGACACCCACGTCTATGAATCTGGAAATGAACTCTATGTTACAACTCTACACAGCATCACCACAAGATTGTAAGATGCAAAGAGGGATCAGAATCATTTATTTTAAGTCAAAAGGGAGAATGCACTTCCATTGTCTCTATTGATACTGCCAAGGTCAAGACTGAGCGTATCAGGAGTATTAGTAAATCTGAAGAGATTATTGTAAGCACATCTGAAAATCAAGTGCAACAAAACTATTCAAACAATCCCAGAACATTTAGTAACATTAGTTTTCTCCATATTTTTATATGGTTTTTTTTTTAACTTGAAAATGGGTATCTTCATTATAGCAATAAACTAGTCCACTGTACACTTTGTAACATGAAAATAAGAGAAGTGACTTACTATGAATCGCAGATAGACATTGCTTTTTACTAAAAGCATATTTCTGTTCCCCATGTATTCTTCAAAAATCAGGTGACATTAGCGAGTATTCATCAAAATACAATGTTTTAATTAAAAAAAATACCTACTGCTTTATGTTAAATATCTCTAATAGTAAAGTGCAAGCTCCAGCATGCATAAAACACTCCCAATTTTAAAACCTCTTTACAGTTCATGAATATTGTGACCACATGACATTTGCTCTTGTTGGCAGCAGAACCATATTTAAAACAAATGTTTCAAGACTCTCCTAGATACACCATAATGCCACTTGCCATAAACATAGGATTACACACTTTATGCCTCCTTTTTCATCTACACAGATAAAGTAATTGACTAAATAATAAAAAATATTCTTTCCCCTAAGTATTACTAGTATCTCTTCATTTCATTTTCCGAAAAACATTATTCCTTATAAAATCAACTGTTGACATTCTAATAAAAATAAGTTTATTCTCTGAGACTTACTGTAAGACCTACTTTTCTATAGCCGATGACTAACAAACTGCGAAGCAGAGTAATATAAGAACATTTTTTCAGCCCCCAATTTATAACCATTTTAAAACAATTCATCACATTATTTCTGGCAAAGTGTAGAAAGAAATCATGCAGATGCCCCATTAACCAACTCTCAAACAATGGCACGAAGGCTCATTTTTGCTTTGTTTCTATGAACTTTTTAGTAACTCTAAGCATTTGATTATGTTAAGTATTGAAAAATAAAAATAATAACATTTGATGAACATGCACAAATTTAAGTGTCACTAACCTAGTTCTCCGTTTTCAAGTACTTCAAAAGCAGCCCAGATATCATCTTTATTGGGAATAATGTTTTTGATTCCTAAAACATCATTAGTTAATTCTTCTGCTTCCATCAAAGGTGATACCTGTAATACAATGAGTCAGTTTATAATATATTATGATAACTACCAATTTCTGATTTATTTTTTCAAAATCTTCCTCCCTGCAATTGACTTTAAAAAAAAAGCATATATACTGAGTTGGAAACCCATAAATTTTTTGTCAGACTCCAGCATGCTTTCCTTATTTTGTCCCATGAAATCAAAGTTATAGTTTTTAGCTGACTGATAACTTGGTAAATTGAAATTCCTTTTCGCTACCCTTGAAAAATTAGGAAAAAAAAAGCCTTGGTATGTTTTCTTGGGTATGGGAAGGTAAATATTACAACAGTATCTTTTTTTTTTTATCTTAGCAATGCATGTTCCCATTGTTATTCCTATTAAAAAAGCATGTCTAATGTGCATGTATGTATGTGTGTATCTGTGTACCACATACATGTACAAACACAAGTATTTGAGAGTCATATGCTGAACAAAACAAAAAGGAAACAGAGGCATAACATTAAAAAAAAAAAAAGAAAACGCATTGCCCCAAATTTTCTACTTCTTTCTTAACAGTATCTATCTTTTGTCATTACAGAAATTACTTTTTTTCCTCAGCATCCAAACAATAGAGCACTACTATACGGAGACGAGTGTGTTTAAAACACACTATCAAATACAAGGCTGAAAAATCTCAGTTGTAGGAAATAACAGTCTTTTGTTTCTTAGCACTCAAGGAAAGCAGAGAGCCCCTGGCGAAAAGAAAAGTCAGGAGGAAGGCCATTTAAATGGCCTTGTAGTATTGAATAAAACCAGCATTCACTGTGTACTTGTTAATGTTCTTGTGTGTTGCACCTCTAGAGCTGCGAGAATTTACACCCCTGTATACTGCAATAAAACTTAAGGAGAACATCTCCCCTTTAAAATTGTATCATAACATTCTCCTTAAACATACATAATAATCAGTCTTTACAAAATTTAGGTAACACAGCAAATATAAAAGAAGAATATTTAAAAGAATAGCCATAGATATAAATTCATACTTCCATTATGTAATTATATAAAAACATGTATGAAAATAAATTTGGTATACGTCACGTGAAAGTGCTTAGTAAAAACACTGTATCACTTTTGTATACTAACCCTGATTATAATACTACAGTCTGGCTCCTTTCTTTCCACGTAAACTTCAATAAGCAAATCTCCAGCCTGGGAAACCTAAAATAAAACAATTTTTAAAAAGTTAGACTGTTTTTAAAAGCATATTTAAAATATTTTTAATATGGATAGTACACTTATCTAGTAGATGTGCTAGAACCTACTGAACTCAACCTTTTTTTCCCACCCACTTATCTACAAAAAAAGTCCAAATGTTGACTCTAATGGGAAAACCTGCACTGCATTCACTTTTATTATACTAGTATAAGGAAAAAAACCCCTACCCACAGATTCAGGAGGAAAATCCAAACCCTGACTAAATCCAACAGAATCATATCAAACAAAATGAACACACTTTACAAATGTACATTCAACAGCAGGAAAACTAGGGGGACATGAATTAAGTGGAAATTTCAAATGTATATTTAAGACTGCAAAGTCTAAGACATGCGTGTACCTTAGTATCCTAAACTGCCAGAACCATAACTCTGATTTAGAGGTTAGCCAGGCTCACTTCAGAGCCAAAACAGATCAATAGATATAAAAACCATGAAAAAGGACGGGACAGGAACACCCGACTAAAATAAGTTTGTTTAAAACAAGAGGAAAAATTACAAATAACAGAATATTTCAGTGATAAAGCCATTTGCACATATCCAGATAACCAAAATTCATTACTATGAAGACTACATTTATGATTATCAATCACAATGAAAACTTGTCATTACATGTTTAAAAGAGGAATCAAAACAAATGCTCTTAATATCAATCTCTTCAATACAGCTCTTCAAATTTGTTGGACAGATATCTAAATTTTATGTACAATGGTAACATGTGGAATAATTAAATGATAAAGCAAATATATTACATAATGTATAACAATTTAATATACTTAATACCAACAAACATAATTTAAGAATGTCTAACAATATGAAACTTAGAAAGAAATTAGAAAGTCTGTAAATCCAACATTTTATGATCAAGGAGAAAAATCTGATTCATTAAAAGGAATTTAGTATTTTCCATCGTTAGTAGGTTTGCTAATCTACAGCAATAAATTTATATTCATGGATGAGAAATGACTTTACTTTCTACAGTTAAAAATGTTTCAGGTTTTGCCTGGTCTACTTCCCTTGCAGTATAGTCATAAGCATCTTCAGAAAATTGTATCCCAGGACAGAAAATATTTTCTAAAACTCATCATGGTGATGATCGGAGCATATGAAGGAAAAATAAGGTAGAAAACTGGACCTTTCAGGAGGTATACCCTTTTATTAATAAGCCACTATGAAGAATTAATAATCAAATTAACATTAAGAATAACAATTTGTGTCTTAATTTTGAGAACGGTATTCATAGTGATGTTATTTATGTATATATTACTACAAACAGAGGAAGAGGTTAAGAAAAGTAAAAAACCATCATATATAGAATAAGATATGGAGAAAACGATAGAAACAGGCGAGCTTTGGGATACATTTTGACTAATTTACAGAAGCTAAAACTACATTTCTAAAAAAAAATAAATGGCAGCACTCAATTTTAAAGAACATTAACATTCTGAAAAGCGGTGACTTTAAAGTTAGTTTAGCCTCTGAGAATAGAAAACTAATGGAAACATTTGTGAGAAAAAAACATTACAAAGCTACTTTGAAGAAAGCTGCTTAATTATAGTGGCACAGACTCAAAAAAGCTCATTTAGTTGTAAAATTTGCTTTTCAGATGATATTACAGAAAAAGGTTGGAAATAAGAATGAAGCTGACATTTGATTTCCACTGGGCTCATGTAAACAACCGTATGGAGAGAAAATGTGATATAAATTACAGCAGCAAACAGAAACAGCTGGCATAAGTATATGGTGGACAGAAAATGAAGAGCGGCTAATGAAGTGCCACCTGGAACAGAACTTCAGTGACATTTCAGACATGAGAACTTCCAGGCGTTCAGCAGAAATTTGGTTCAGTTGTTCTCAGAACACTCTGCATCACTAGCCTGGAGATAATACTATTACAGCAACCTATATACTCAAATGTATCAAATGTCTGCATCACTGATTTTCTCACAAATATGCACGTGTTTTGATGCAATAATGTCAGACTGTCAGATGTTAAATGGAAAGGATTCTTACACACAATTCTTAATTGTAGCTGCTCAAGGCTGAAGTTGGCAATCACCCACGCTGTTACATCACTCGGTCTGCACCATGTCATCAGTTTTTATGGTAACTGGAAGCCCATCCAAAAAAGTTCCCAAAGAGCTACCTCTCCTGCGTGAGCCTGAAGTCCAACTGCCACACTACATGGTCTGCAAACGCAAGCCTTCCATACCCATGGTCTTGCAACCCGCTTACAGGCTGAGCGATGGTAGCTACTGGCAGAGGAAGTAGAGCAGCTGAAAAAGATTATGTTTCAGCATACCCCTTTCCTTTCACCGAAATAATGAAAGATACCAAGTTAAAGCTACACCATTCCAACTAACCACTGTTTCTATTCTGGAAATGTTTATCCTATTTTAGGAATGTCCTGGCAAATGCAGCTCATGACAATTGGCTGGCGTCTGGCTACTCTTTATACAGTGTTAAGGAAAGCATCAAATGCGAACTTGGACTTAACAACAGCAGTTTACGAGAAGTTTATGTGGCCAAGCCTGGTAAAATATAAAGTGTAGGCATCTGTATAATCTGGTCTTCTGAAATTATGAGTAATATGGACTTCATACTCATGGCAGAAGTTATAAATGTAAAATATTAACAGAGGAAGGTCAATTTTTTTCAAAAGCACTTAGTGCCCAGGTCTGGCTGTAATGTATTCCCTCAGCAAAACCTACTGACACCACCATGCATAGTTAAGGAAATGCTGAATTCTTCTAGAGAAAAAGTTTTATATATAAACTCTCAAAACACCCTTGTAACCACCTAGAAGAAGCTTCTTTAATCAGTGGGCTTCAGGAAGGAAATACTTTGAAATAATAGCAAGTGTACCACCTTTGATCAGTATTACCCCCTTCTGCATTGAAGTGATCCCAGGCATTAGACATCTGTGCATTTCACATTATGTGCACATGGAGCTTCAGAAAAACATATTTTTAAATTGAAAAACTAGTTACATTAATCATGCCTACTACAGAAAAATTGGCAACTGGCAGAGAATGTTCCACAGCTTAATTCAGAGGGGAAAAACGTTCATAGTCACAATCAAATTGCCACAAATGACAGTCAGGCTCTTGAGGACTCCATTGTCAGTTGCTATATTCAAGGGGTAATAGGCTGACATAACAGAGAGAATGCAGTCCCTATCCTTAAAAGCAGTTCAGACTTCAATTTATCAACCATTAAAAGGTAGAGGTTTTGTTCCAATGCCCATTGCTTGTTTAGAAAGCTAAAAAGAAAAAGGCTGTTATCTCTGGTGCAAAGGCTCTCAAACAACTAAGGTCTCCTGAGTTCACGTTTGCTGTCTTGACTTCTGGTGGCTCTTTTTCCAGGAAATGCCATACAGAGTAAAGATACCAATGATTTGCTAAGATCCAAAACCATTTTCTAACTCAAGCTCAGCATTTCATGAGGTCTTCAGATACAATATTGACAGAGATTAATTAATAAAATCCATCAGCTCAGTTACTATTTTCCTCATAACAGCTTGCAAAAATGTGTGCTGAATATTAAGAATTCATGTTTTCCAAGTAGGAATCTGGAATCACTTCAGATACACAATTTTAAAATGCCCCAGTGACCAAGTTTGATCTAGGAATTTTGCATTACTTATTTTCTTTATAGGGAGAAGAACATCAACCACAGTTTAAGCTGAGATCATTGTCCTGTTTGGGAAACAGGAAAGTTGATCATTCTGTATACTATTTTCCATTTTATGCCGTTCAAGTCCTTAAAGAATAAAGCCATAAAACAATGTACGCAATTTATAGTGCAAATCCATTTTGCCCATACAATACAAATAATATAGCATAAAATATTTGATTAGGCCTTAATAGTAAAATATTTTCTAGAAAATAGTGAATAAGGTGGTACTTTACTACAATAATTTTTCATTAATAATCAACTTTTTTGTTTCCTTTTCATGCTAGCATACAGATATTTGTTTATGTAACAGTTCATATGGAAATCCAAAGCGTTTGCTCACGTAAGGTCTTGAGCAATGCAGAAAGAGACTAAATAGATTTTTCTGTGTTTAATTTCACAATAGCAATCCTCATAACAATCACTTACATACATAGGTATCCAATGAATTAGCCTTTTCTATTAAACCTTTTCTACTTCTTGGTACTTAAAGTTTCTTTCCTCACTTAGGACTTGTGCCAGCTTGGTAAAGCCAAGGAGCTTAATCCATCTAATCACTGAACTCGTCCAGGATACGCTCTGAATAAGCCCACTGCCAAGCCCAAGGATTTGAATTCACATTTCCAAGACAGTGCCATAACAAGTAGGCTCTAAATTATTCCAGGAGATTGTAAAGTTGCGGAAGGATTCTGAAGGGGTGGAATCAGATGCAAAGGAAATAATACACTCCACTGCAACTAATAACGCCATACCACACTATAACCACAGATATTCAAGAGAAGGAAAAATGTACTCAGGTCAGCCCTTGCTCAAGGAAGCATTTAGCCTCCTCCTTCCTCACTTCCATATTAAAATGGAAGAAAATGCTCAAGTTCTCCTCTAGAAAGTACCTTAGGGTGATGATTTGGGTCTGTGAGTCAGTATCTGACACACACATGTTCGGGCATGCAAGAAAAGCAGAATTTAAGAGGCTCCTTCCTTCAGCATCCCAGCTACTGGCTAGGTCAGAAGGCTTCCTGTGCAGCACGTGTACTGTTAAGACTCCAGTCTCCCTTCGCTACCCATTTCACAATTAATTTAAGTGCTTAATCTGGGACAGAAAAGTAGATCTCGGATCCAGAAGCCACGCTCTAAATTCTTAAAATGGAAATATTGCTTCTTACATGACACAACGCCTGAGTTCATGCCACCAGAAACCTAACAGCATGGGCCTGGAAAGAACCAGGGCACACTCCGATCAGGTCTCTTCCCTGAGCAAGTGGGGTCCGAAGATCACAGAGAGAGCCAGGGAGTGCTTCTGCACCACAGGCAAGGTTAGCACACGTGCACCTGAGACCTTTGGACTGCCACAACTCTGTGGTATGCAAACACAAGACCTCTTGCCAGAAAAAAAAAAAAAAGAAAAAAAAAGCAATGCTGAGATGGAAATCATAGCTGTGGTGTAATGACTTACTCTAGAAATTATCTGAGAAAGCACTTAATGAATACAGCAAAACTTTACAGATAAACCCAGGTGATAACACTATTCAGTGAAATTTAATATCAGTGACATGTAGGAGACTCAGTAGGCAGACTCCATATCCAGCTGAGACGCTCTCATACATCATATTTAAGTATTTAGCACTTATTTACCACAGTCCTTGGAGAACTTTTTTCCCATGTGATGAAAAAAATAGATTTTCAAATGTATGCATTTAAATACAATTCCTAATGCATTTCTTTTTAGTCCTTTCTCTCCTTTTAAACTGAAGTAGGAAGTGCCATTTTCTTCAATTTTCTGTTCTACTTGTAAAAGCATTCTCTCTGAAACAAAAAGTAGTCATTTCTACAATGTGTTAAGAATGACTGAGAAGAAATTTGACAGTTAGGTACCACTGAAAAATACGAAGCACTTTCAGTGCTACCTTCAAAATTTTAAGTAAAGCACTGCAAATAATCCCTTTCTATTTATGAGGCCTCAATGGATGAGCAAAGAGCTCCCGACTGAACTCAAACGTACAAACAAAGTGGAGAAGAGATGGAAGCAGGGACAGGTGACCCAAGAAAAGCACAGAGCTGTTGTTCCATTGGGCAGGAATGAGGTTAGAAAAAACAAGGCTGACCCCGAGTTGAAGCTTGCAAAGGGCAACAGGAAAGGAGTCTACAAGTATGTAAACAGCAAAAGGGAGACTAGGGAAAACATGGGCCCACTGCTGAATAGGGCAGGGGACCAGGTGACAAATCACACAGAAGAGGCCAAGGTACTCAATGCCTTCTTTGTCTCAGTTTTTACTGATAAGACTGACCTTCAGGAATTCCAGGCCCCTGAAATCAAAGGGAAGGTCTGGAGCAAGGAAGATTACCCTCAGAGGAAGAAGACGAGGATAAGGAGTACTTAAAGAAACTAGATGTACACAAGTGCATGAGGCCTGACAAGTAGGACCCACAAGTGCCAAGGAATCTCACTGATGTCACTGTAAAGTCGCTCTCACAAGAAGAACACAAGTATTGATCCCGTCTTCAAGAAGGGCAAGAAGGAAGATGCAAGGAGCTACAGTCTGGTCAACGTCACCTCAGTCTCTAGGAAGGTAACGGAGAAAATCCTCCTGGAAAGCATTTCCAAACACACGGATGAGAACAAGGTGATTTGGATTAGTCAGCATGGACTTACAAGGGGGAAATCATGCTTAACCAAACTGATAGTCCTCTATAATGAGGAGGTTCAATCCTGGTTCAATCTTCCTATAGCTCCACCCCCCCAACAACCTGGAGAGTCCCAGGGAAACCAGTATAAACAGGCCCAATTATTCATGAAGGTTCCAATTTCATTATAAAGTTTAAAATTTGGAGGACTAGCTTTTCAGGTGCTGGAAGCTTTTTAATAAAAAACTTACCGATTTTAGAAAGCCTAGACTTCTAATTTAAAAAAAAAACCAAACAACACAAAAGCAAGTCTTTCTCTTTTTCTTCAATAAGCAGCCTTCTAAATACAATACACCTCATAAAGGTGATTTCGCAGTGGTATCTAAGATGGAAAAAATACAGAACAAAACCACTTTATTTGGGTCTTCTCTATATTCCTCCCAGCTTTAGTTTTAGACAAACCCACCTAGCCATCAGTTGCTACTATGTTATTAAACCCATCCACAGCCTTTAAGTTTCCTTTCTACTTTTTCCTCTCTATCTAATCAAAATGTCTCCACTATCTCTTTCTCTGCTCATGAAACTCCTCTCATTATCTCCCTAATTCTTCCAGAAGGTATTACAAACATTTAACCATTACAGCTTCCCAGAGTTGCTTGGAAAATATTAATAGTGTAACAAGCTGTAACAAGCATATTTTTGGTTCTAAAACCACAGAAAAGAATGTATTTAAAAGTTTATGCATTTTCACTATCTTAGGCTTCAAAATTCTATTCTCTAATCTCAATAATGTCCTTCTTATGGACTCCAGACTTAACAAGTTCCATATATCAAATTTGGGGGGGGAGGAGGGGGGGTTGCCATTACCAAGGCAGATGTTTCCATTCTGCAAGACAGACACTAGAAATAAACTTTGAATTGTTTCCCAGTGACTTGGTCACTTCCCAACAGGCACCAAAAGGAAGAAATAGGCATTCTACCTTGTATATGCACATTCACAGTAGGTCATGATGGTCAGAAATCTTCATGCCACTCTGACCCAGACAATAAGGGAATACGAGATAAAAATGGGACTTCAGATAGCAATTCACAGAACACGCAATTTCAACCTGTACTTGCAGGACCCTTTCTTCTTAATGATGGCTTACAAGGTACCACTAAACTGTTGCTGGAAGAGGGAAGGCAGCCAACAGACAAAGCATTACAGTTTTTTTCTGCTAGCTTTCTATTAGTTTCTAAAGCCCTATAAGCTCCAAAATCACTGAAAGCTTCTCCACTACTTCGGATTTCTGAAAAAGCTTTTAAGCTCCCGACATTTCCTTTTACCTCTCTTAATCCAACCACCTTGGTAGTGTTATGAAACTTACCAATTTTTGCTTTAATTAGGACTGTACACAAATACCATTGAGACAGTGAAACATGCTATCACTTCACTGTTTCTTACCACTCTGAAGTTATTCAAAAGTTGTTACAGGTAAGACTGGAACTCAAGGTGATTATAAGTGGCGTAAGATCTCTCATTTTCTTACATTGTATCCCAAAGTTCAGTTTGACTATTAATATACGTCTGAAGCTTCCCCAAATAATTGTGCTTTGGGGTTCTAGAAATTGTCACAAAATAGTTTGCAGCTAAAGATTCAGATGCTTTAAACTCAAAGGGATGGTGAAACTCTAATGAAGAGAGACCACGTATACCCAAAGCTCATGAAATAATAAAAGTATTAATATACACTTGAAGGTATTTTAAGATGCATGTTTAAAATTAAAAGAAAACAGGTCACCATTTTCACACTTGCAAATGTTGACCATTTCCTTCTAGTTCAATTTATGAAGCATAGTAAAAGCATGTAGCAACCTGTAAGCTATCCCAGTGCTCAGACCAGAACATAATTTCACAGTAAGCTTTACACAGAACTGTTTTGCTTTATCACTTTATGCATCTTCTTTTTATTTCATTTTATGTCCCTCGGCTCTGTAGTTAACAACACCGGCCACTATACAAACTTAGAAATTTACGTTTAAAAATCTACGTATAAAAACCTCTAAAGAACAAAATAGTCTTTGTTAAAATTGTTTTCATACCAGTTTATATTTGCCACTTACCTGAGTGTCTTTCCACCTGGTAATAAAGCTGTTCTCTATATCCATTTGTTTGACCTGGTCTTCATTTATCTGTTTAAAATGGATCATTTTTGATCAATCAATAAGTATAAGGGAGCTAGTATAAAAATTACAACATAAACTAGCAAAGACTTATTTAATATAATAAACTAAGGTAAATACAAATATAAATATAGAGGCATGCTTACATCTAACAATAGTAAGTAATTAATAGTAATATAACAATAATAGCTATTGTTACAATTAACAATACTGTTAATCATGTTCTTATAGAAGCAGCTATGCAAAATATTCTATCAGTCAAACATAACTTCATTGATGGGACTCATTAGCATAATCTTTACCAAATATACATTAGAAGACAGAGGACTCCACGAAAAACTGCCAAACAATGTTAGAGTGGCACAGTAAACTCTAAACCAAAATGGCTAATATGAATTGCTGCTAAGTAGTATCTTTTCTATCCAGTTGGATTTAATGTTCTTTCTAGGCCTAAGGAATCAAACATTTTCTCTAGTCTTTATTATAACCACAGCCCAGAGACTAAGAACACACAATTCTTCCACGCTTCAGTTCTGATCAGGCCCATAAAATCTGAATAGAAGTATTATTTTTAATAGTCATAATCTTAAAATTTTCTTACAACTGCTATGCTGGTGTCAGCAAGAAGAATGTGCACCATTTCGGAAAAGAGTAGGTCACAGTAATCCTATAAATATAGTCTTTCGTACACAGGCTAAGCTAGCTGGGAAACAAAATTTAAAGCAGACAAAGAACAATGTCCACTGAATTAGAGTTCAAAAGCCCTGCAAATTCTCAGTGTATCTAATAGCAAGATCATCTTTAAAAAGATTTCTATATTTTAGCATGTCTAACAGCTGAGCAATTAAGACACTTTAAATTTATATAAAGATACCTACATCAAAAAGTTGCACATAATTTTTAATTAGATCTTCAATTACATTGACTTCTTCACTAGTTTGGCCTTTAGTTTGAAATAAGCATGAGGAAAACACCATGGCTAGATTGTGAGGGTTCATATGATTGATTTCAGAACACTTCTGCACCCTGCTGAAGGAAAAATAAACATATTTAGAGGGTTTCATTGTGTCTTTAATGGCCTGAGGCTCCTCTACAGAATATGGAGTGCATTTCAGAAGGAATAACTACATTAAATGCCATTAATATATCTAATATTATTTATTCTTCTTTATAGTTATTTTGTTATATTCTTTAACTCACATCTCATTACAGAAATGAAAACTTGCCATCTGCATTGTAAGTGATATCAAAATTATTTAGAATAGAGTAGAATAAAAATAGACTAGAATAGTTCAGTTGGAAGGGACCTACAACAATCATCTAGTTTGACTGCCCGATCACTTTAAGGGCTCACCAAAAGCTAAAGCACATTATTAAGGGCATTGTCCAAACGCCTCAAACACTGACAGACATGGGACATCGACCCATGGACCTCTAGGAAGCCTGTTCCAGTGTTTGGCCATCCTCTCAGTAAATAAATATTTCCTAATATCAAGCCTGAACCTCTCCAGACGCAACTTTGAACCACTTCCATGCGTCCTATCCCTGGATACCGGGGAGAAGAGATCAGCACTTCTGTCTCCACTTCCCCTCCTCAGGAATCCATAGAGACCAATGAGGTCACCCCTCAGCCTCCTTTTCTCCAAACTAGACAAGCCCAAAGCCCTTAGCTGCTCCTCATAGGACACTCCTTCCAGCCCTGTCACCAGCTTTTTGGCTCTTCTCTGGATGCATTCAAGGACCTTTACAACCTTCTTAAATTGTGAGGCCCAGAACTGCACACAGTACTCAAGGTGACACTGCACCAATGCTAAATACAGCTTTGCTATATTATGTTATGGAAGTATGTCCTACAAACTTATGATCTACGATCAAACAAATTATGGAAAGAAATGAGATCCTTCTCAGTTTTATACTTATGGTAAAGTTTCTATATCAGTTCTGTTGTTTACATAACGCGTCCTCTTTTAGAAGCAAACACTTTAAAGTATCACAGAATTTTGGCTCTTATACACATGAATTCAAACTACTTTCAGAACAGATAAAACAGCATGTTAATAAATCTGAACTGGATATGCTTAGAAACATCGTTAAATGCAATAATGGCACCAATCAATTTAATAATTGCATAAATAGTTTTTAAAGGACATCTGCTATATACCTGGCCATGTAATGTAATTTCTGAACATAATATCCTGTAAAGAAAAGATTCTACACATTCTCTACCCACTACAATTTGCCAGGAACATAATTTGACCTGTTCAATAGATGATACAGTAATATAATATAGGCCATTACTGTTTAACTATGACACTGCAGAATCATCCAAGTCATATACTTTTTTTATACATTTATTTGATGTATGTCACACATTTTTTATACTTATTTGATCTAGGAATAAGACATGACCTTTGTTGCTTAAACAAGTTTATATTTTGGATATTGTCTACCTCTACCTAAGTTGCAAAATGAAGCACTGATGAAAAACAGAAAGGGTGGCTAATTCTCAAAGTTATTATGTGCAACACAAATTGAGGAGAAGGGCATTTTCCCTGAAAAAATCTTTTAATTTCAAGAACCATTTGCAACAACCCTCTAGACTGGGGTAAAATGAGTTTGTATAAAGAAGCTACATCAAAAATTACCCTCCTTGGACACATAGACTGGCAGTCCTCTCTCACTGTAAGGCTGTTTCATCCCATTGATATTTATAGATACCTACTGCTAAAAATACAACCAAAGAAAAACCACATTATAAATTAAAGGGAATAAAATATAATTGTCACAACTAAAGTAAGCTTTTGATGCTTACAGTTGATGAAACAAGCCTCATTTCATTTATGGTAGAGTTATACTGAGAACACATTACAAGAATTTCTCTGCTACAGTGCATCATTTGCATTGACCTGTAAAGATGTTCAATTAAAGCAGCCAAAGTTGCCCTATTGACTGGTGGAAGCGTCCGAATAAAAGCTCCATACTTCCTCACACGTTCCTTTTCATTTTGTGTATCTGCCGGAAAATAATAATCATTGAGCATTAATAACAATGCATACTAAAAACCAACAGAAGTTCTCATTAACTACATTGGCATCATCTAGTCATTTAAAATTACAGTTTACTCAATCAATCTCTTCTTCATAAAGGCAATACTGACAATTTACTATTAACAAAGTCTATTAGTGTATACCAGTTCAAGGAAACAGTATTAACAATAAAGAGGGCCAGTTCTATATTCAAGCACCATTTGCTACAGTTTAAGACTAAATCCCAGGATAGCTTTTCCTCTGAGAGGATATTAAATCTATAGCTTGTGCATGTACATGTGTGAGTGCATCTGTGTGTGCACAAGTGCAAAAGTACTTCTAAGAGTTCCCAGAGATGAGAAAGGAAAAAGACGTTTGCAACTTTTTTATTAGAAAAGTGCCTCAAGGCCCAAATTAGTTTAAAAATCCAAATATATAACACTAATAAGAGAAGAGCAAAGGCGAAGGGGTGTGAATAAGTTGTACAAAGTTACATAGCTGAACAGCAGCAGAGCCAACGATAGGAATTCCAGTCTTGGGAATTACAGTATCTGAGGAGAGAAAGCCACAGCTCTCTACCTTCAAGTTAAGTCTGCCTCCCTGGGCTGCGTGAATACTACAGAGCATAATCCTGCTCGAGGCACAAGCAAAGTTAATGTACATTTAATTTATTTATTTATTTAGCTTTTTATTCTCAGTTCCTTGCTTCTCTCAAGCTTCTGAAAAGAAAAAGCACAGAAGAACTCTCATCTCTTCCAGCTGATTGCTAGCACTCTCCACTAACTACTTACATTATGTTTTGATTTCTTTGGTAATTAGAAGAAAAATAAACAACAAAAAAACAGTTTAAAGGTTGCCTACTCTATCTTCTTAAGTGGTTTAGGCTTCCCACAAGTACTTTCATTGTCACTTAACCATAACAGGACAGGATTCTCTGCTGTAAAGCTGAAGCAGAATTTTAGCCCCATGTACAAATCAGGAAGTTAAATCATTGTAATACCATTATGCATTTTCACAAAAGAGCTAACTTACATCTAAACTGCTACAGATACAACTTTTTCTGAATTGTGATAAGATGAGAGCAATCTTGTGGTAAGTGAATAAATTCTTACTATTCTTTCCTCTAGTTTGTTCAAATAGAGGTTAAGGGTCAAAAATGTGTAATATTCATACTTGAATTTCCCAGACTTGTAGTGGCTCATATTAAAGCAATATCCATATGTTTGAACTTAAGCAAAATCAGAGAGGAATATGTTTTTAATATCTTTTTTAAAGACAAAGCTCGCCACACAGTAAATAGGCCTATATGATTTCAATGCATTAAGGAAGAAAACGTTCTATCTTAGCTTTACCTATGCATCTCTTACTGCTATGCATCATCTGCAATTTTATAGCACAGCTTAGGAGGGAGTTTGTTTCTTGCAGTCTGTAAATACTGCAACACCGAAACAAATAGAAATATAGCTTTTTTGTAAGAACACTATAAAAATCATCACAATTTATGTAATGAGTAAGTAATTAATGTATTAGTAATCTCATGGTTCTGTTTTCAACCACACAGAGACACACATCCTCAAGTTTTAAATACATCACGAGTTACAGTTTGGGTTGAAGTTACTTAAATTTTCTTTCAAATTAAATTTGAAGGAAACAAAAGGAAGGAAACAAAAAAGAAGTAACAGTTGTTAACACATTTACACTGTTAATATACATAACTTTGTGTGAATGTTCATAAAGGATATTTGAACAATTTAATCAGCAAGACTGTCATTTAACTATCCCGCAGATGATAGCATCAACATTTTGCCACTTTTGAACTAAACTTCTACATATGGTCAGAAGACAGAGCACACGCTGTTTTCCAATGCTAATTTGTCTATTTCTCGAATTCTACCATCAATGCTTCCATAAAATATTAATCATCACTTCTTTCCTTGGCTGATCCAACTACGACACAGCACAATATTGGTCTACTGTTTACAGATATATTGTCAAGGAAACCGCTATTTGCTGTTATTATTCTGGTTCACTTAAAGGCAATAAAATCATCTCTGATTAACATGAGTCTATTGTGGCCAAGCTCTAAACATTTTTTTCCTCACTACAATTGTTTTGCTGATTATCAAATAACATAGGTCAACTCATGGAAAGTAATTAACAACCTCCTCAAATTTGATACTGAAAAAGTACATACAGCCTTTCTTGTATTGAGTGTTATTGAACACATTACCTAAAGCAGAGATCCAGAATGGATAAAGTTCTTTAGTGAGAAGTGCATCATCTATTTGAGAAAGAAAGCTTTTCAATACATCAGTCACATCTTCAAGCTGATGTTTTCCTGCTCTTAGTTTAACACTCCTTGCATCTTTTTTGAAGCTTTCCAGCAGTTCAGCCACATTCGAAGAATCACCATTCTTAAGGTAGATCTGCTTGCTACCTAAACCTGTTACAGAAACAGAGGACAGAAAAATAAATAAATGTAAAATCAAGTATTCTTTTAAAAATTCCAAACATTATTATATGAAAAGCATATCTGGCTGTCAAACATATCATATTTCCTACTAAAATCTCTGTGACCTTTTGCACATACTCACTTTGAGAGCAAAAACACTGCCAAGACTGCTTACACCCAACCAGACCTCTTTGCAAAAATACACATCATAATACTAAGCAAGCCTGGGATTGCAATTTCTGGAATACCTTACAGGCAATTCAAATCTCCAAATCTCTTCAGGACTTCCTAAAACACTAGTTTCAAAAAGCACAGTAAAGAAAAGAAGTTTTGATGACTGGCATTGTATTACACATAAACCAACTGCTTTCATGGGCAAAACTCCCACTATTTTATTACCCTTCTGATCAACTCAACTTAGGACTTCAGTAAAGTATTACTGTATACATCCAACCTGAAAATTTTCACTATAAAAGCCTCAATATTAGTAAAAAGCATTCCTTTTTTCTGATTTTTCTCATGTTCAGGAAGACATGAGGCAGCCACTGTTCTTGTATTTAATAACTAAAAACACCAAAGCCCAAAGCCAACTTAAAAGAAAATTCATAGTGTAAAACACAGTCAAGACTACCTTCAATTACTGCATATGAGAGTAGCCAAAACTTTTTATTTTTTTTTTTTTTAAACTTGTGGAAGTCTGGCATAGTTGTGCAGTCCCATTGTTTTTCTTTGTAGAGGTGTTTTCTGCATTCCCCACATTTCTTGAAAGAGAATTGTATTTTATACAAAACCATGCCTTTCTTATGTACCTGTCAAGGTAAGTACTCTGTCAAAACCTATGAAATCGTGTCTTATGTTCTTGTAATTCGCCTTTCCTGTAATGCCCACAAGCGCTACCGTTCGATACTGCCCTTGAGTAGCTACTGTGTGGAACAGCTGTGGGACCTGATAGTGTCTGTCATCTGCAGACCACAACTAAAGACACAACCTTTATCATGATGACAAAAAAACATGTATGCACACAAGTAATGCATACAAATAATTCCTTTAGCTTTCAAATGAGTATTTTAACACCCAGTAATGCTGATCCTGAAAAAACATATTTTTCAATAAAGATCTAACTTATTTAAAAGACACTAGGAAATTGAATTTTAATTTAAAACACACACGAGCGGTTGTTCAAAGTGGTGGACATAATTACCCTGCTTTAACAACTTTTTAGTGCATGAAACAGTGTGAACTATACTTAGAATATTGCTAATAATAATAATAATAAAAAAAATTAGCAAAACTGGGTGGGGTTTTTTTCTTGATTTTAGGCAATAGTTGTAACTCAGACACAACTATTTACCATAATGCAGTGTTGCCATATTCAAAAGTTATTTTGTTAAACTTCAATCACTGAAATATAAATTAGGGTCTCTCATACTGACAGAGGTTACAGACACATTTATCCTGAAGACAGATTTGTACAGGGTTGATATGTATTTAGCATTTCACAAGAAAACTGATGAATTTGCAGAAATATGAAGGACACAGACATCATCTGCATATGATCTAATGCTATGGAAAGTTACACTGGCAAAATTTACTTAAACAAACAGTAACTGACTATGTGCCCTTACTCTATTATGCTGAAAAAACAGCAGCCTTAAGACTGAACTTGGCTCCACAGTTAATAGTTTCCCAGAAGATGTGGTGACCAGTCCAGGCCACAGCCTTTCCTGGTTCACATAGCTTATTTTCAGGGCTGAGGTGTTCTGCACTCAGGCACTGGACCCCAAGGCTGAGCTACGTCAGGCAAACAAGGCAATTTTTAAAATCGGAAGGCGTCTATAAAAGGGCATGTACCAAGTTGCATTTCCCCAAACTGCCCATTCTCAGATGTGTGGCAGTGTACTTCACCATTGCATCAAAGAGCAATGAGGCTGATGAGGACTATGGTTTTACTTTAGGTAATACATTCAATAAGATCTGATGGTGTGGGGGCTTCGGTAGTATACGAATGATCTTAGGTTGAATAAAATCCACTATACTTACCATACTGTGTAACAAATGCTATACAGCTGTTCACTATAATAGGAACATCATTTTTGCTGAGCTGCTGATCTTGTAATGCATTGCCATCTGTACCTGCTGCTTTTTCAATTGCAGTATACCAGACCATGAAATCCAGCTTTGTATGGCCATGGATGTAGAGTGTTCTGGAAAGTATAAAAATATTTTGAATGCAGGAAAGAAACAAAAAACTGATGTTATTGTACTAGAGCAACATAGCAGATGTTCAGAAAAAATACGAATTACTTAAAATAAGACATCAAGGCACTTTCCACAACAAAGCTGCAGTGGTGGCCTATTGCTACAGCACCTTTTTTTTCCCCAACTACATTTGTACTAACAGTGTCACAATAAATGAAAGAAGATCCACAAACACTGTCATGGGCCTTTGAAAGGACCTGACCAACATTTAAATGACTGTCCTTCAATCTTGTTCCTGCACTGTGCGTTCCTAAGTCCAAGTCACAGTTAAGCAGGAAACAGACTGAGAGACAACTTTCAAGTCCTGGAAAAGGCTTTCCTTCTTTTTTATTCCCTACCTCTCCCCGCTTCTATAGAGGAGCTGAGATATATTGAACTTCTCTTCTTTACACACATGTATCAAAAAGATCACTCCCAGGAAATCACAGAGCTAAGGAACATGTATGAAAAAACCTAGGAGTTGAGGTAGAATAAGTTAAATAGGTAATTAAACTGTTGCATTACCTCAAAGCATGGCCCTCTTCTGATTTTATTATTTAAACTTGATAAAATAACATCCTCTTTTTACCCCGAGAGGCTAGCTTCTAAGAGACAATTGCAAAATTGAAAACTTTAAGGGTGTATGTTGTGGCAGATGCACCTGCCTTGACAAAGACCCAACAAAAGCACACAAAAACTTCCTGCCACAGCTCTTGTGACGCCCACACGCTGGTGGTCAGCACGTACATGTTTTGGTCAAAAGGTGAGGAAGTTGGGGTCCTCAGCCAATGGGGGGAGATACCTGACCATATTTGACCACAGATCAGATTTGAATAGGGTACAAACTGAGCCCCGCTGGAGAGCCATTTTGAGATGGTCCTCCTTGGAGCAGCAGGTCTGTAGTCAGAGACTCTCCCCTTGGGTCAGGATGCCACCCAAATTCCTCGATGTTTAGAGCCCTCCCTTACTAGGTGAGAGACTGCGCATTTTGGGTCATCAGCCATAACCCTTAAGCATTCTTAAGTCAGTTGTGCAGCATTAACTCTTGAATGACATTCGGAACCTGTTGGATTGTTAATGTTTGGAGTCTCAAAGCGGTGTCAGTTAGAGTAAAACTTAGTTTGATTTTGTTACCATCTTGTAAAATAAATCTCGAGCGTTTTTTTGTTAGTCAGTCTGGCTTGCTTTTGTGAGGTTCCGCGGCATATGTCCACCCATATGCATGTATGTAATAAACAACTGTTTTAAGTCTTAAAATAACAAGCAAACTCTTCTACATACATACTCTTCGTCTCCCACTAAAGAAACGTAAGGGATTCATTTTCTTTAATGAAAATTTATTTGCTAATTAGGAAAAGTTAAAATCTTCTACTGAACTTCTATGAAAGCACTTTTATCAAAATATAAAGAAACATTCATTTTGATTATTTTATATAGGAAAAATCCCAAAGCATTTCATATACTGATGGAATATTTAATTTCAATTTTTTTTATTCGCATCTTTTAATTTTGCTTTTATAAACAGTTCCATTCTAGCATTCCTATCTTTATAGGAAGTGACGATGCAGTCAATGTACACACACAGACCCAGGATCTGAAGTATTCTCAGGATCCACCCTACAGACTTAGCCATTCAGCAGCAGAGTAGGAGACACTAAAATATTCCATCTGACTGAGGCCCCTTTTTAAAAAGCCTCTATTTCATGACTTCGAAAGTCGTATTAACCACCACACGTGCCTGGCTAGCAGAAACACTCAGCCTCTCTTCTATCAAGAAAAAACAGTAATTTGCATAAAGCTCTCAAATTTTTAAAGCAAAATGAGTGTGCCCAATTCAAAACTTTCAAATATTTTCTGAAGACTTTTCAGAATGGATATCCTACATGGGTGGTTCTCAACCAATGGCTTCTAAACAATACATCACCCTGACATCCTCCGGTATTGCTGTAGCCATACATAAGAGGAAATGAAAAAGTTTGAACTGAGTGGAAAAGAGTCTGACAGTGCATGTTACGCTATTCCTTTAGTACTATTATTCACAGAGCAGCAGAGGTTAGGACTATGATTTATAAGAGATTTATGGTCCTTCCCAACACAAGAGATGCACACATACATGCATATTACTGTGTTTCTATTTCCCCTGAAGAACAGCAGGATTTGCATTATGGTATTATGCAAAAGGATAAATGGAAGTCTCAACAAATTATTTTTTGTTACCTAAAGAATTATGATATGTACAGGAAGCAGCATACTGTAAAGTGAAAATATTATTAATTCTAAATAAGAAAAGGGCAACTCTGCTGTATATCAATGAATCAGTACCAGAGGAGGAAAGAGGAAATACAGTAGTGTACTGAACTTCAAAGGTAATTTAAACTTATCTGTATTTTTTCACAGAGATATGAAAGTCTAAATCATGTGCCTGTCAATCAACTGTTGTGATATATGAATGACCCAAACTATGTGAAAAAGACCATCTTGTATACTAAGGATCTTCCCATCTTCCCCTCAATGCATCACATTAGAAAAACTGTATCAGAACTACCAAGAGTTGCTGCTCTCATTGTTTTCTAAAATTTGAAAAGCTGTTGAGTTAAATTCAGATTACAGGGGAAGAGGTTACCTAATTAACAAAGAAAATGGGGTATCTGTTTAAGTAGCAGTCCTATAGTGCCAACACAGTCATGAAAGAGAAGTTGTTGGTAAAAAATATAAACATGAAAAACTTGCTGTTATTGCGGAACAATTATTAACTTTGCCCAGTCAAAAATCTCCAGAGCAGTCACCTAAGAAAGTCAGATAAGTCAGAGAAATAATTTCAGCATTTACTACACCACCATGAAAGAGAAGAAGGGAGAAAAGGAATTGAAACCAGTATCAGACACAGTTCAGAATTCAGTCAACTTACTGTGGAAGTGGCTTAGAGAAAGCTCATCACAAACCACAGTATTTTTGGCAGAGAGAGAGCACACCTAGGATAGATTTAAATCAAAAATATACAGCAATGTATGAATAAGTAGTTTAAGTATTCCTTCTAATTTTAACACATTCAGCCAAACTTAACAACATATTTTTTGCTCCTTGGAGACCATCAGTTGCTCTCCATGAACGTGGAAGGTGGTATGAAAAGGAAAGGGGAAATAGTTACCAGCAGCAAAGCAGAACTTTCCTCAAAACACAGAAGTCTTCTACAGTACTTCATGAAGTAAAAAAGAGACAGCTTTGCAGATACAGCTTCTGCTTTTCATGTCAATGTCATCATCTTTTCCACGTAGTTTTCAGAAACAGTAGTAATAACAAATACATGTATTTCTCACTGAACTAATTGCTATTATCAAAATATAAAGTTACATTAAATGCAAGGCTTAAAACTAAGCACATAAACACAGGCCGAAGCGTACTTATGTACCATGTGCCACAAAACTTCCTGTCAAGAATACTTCTAAGCTTATAGAAGTAATCATGTTTGAAAGAATTTTTACTGCAATGTTCACAAAGATCTACCTACCATGCAGAACTGTAGAACTACTTTCTACAGAGTCTGAACCAAAATGCATTTCTACAGTATAAATTCAGTGCCCTCTACAGTATTTTTACATATGTGGTACTTCTTCCAGTTCAAAATAACTGATAAAGGGTGCATACTTCATAACAAATAGTTCGCAATAGTGACTACATGGTGGATAATGGCAGAGTGTTTGCTCTGTTAAGTGTGAAGGACATACAGTCCATACCCAAAAAATTAATAATTTAAGTAGTCAAACAAACAAGAAGGCCGACCAATGTAGATTATTGCCTTAGTGAACTGAGGCAGCTGAATTGGCACAAATGACTGCAGCAGTCCAAGATCACCTAGTCTCAACATCAAGGAAGCTACTGTTAGCTTTTCAACTTTATCATGAACTACCATCATGTCCTTCTGCACCAGCAGTCAAACAATGTATGTGAGCACACTTCATCCACAACATCGCAAAGGCTCATCTTTAACCCACCTTGCAAAGTCCGCTAGCTGTAGCTATGTCTGTATGCTTTGTTGCACAACCCTGAAAGCAGTGATACCAAGTGATTCTGGGCAAGGGTTGTGGAGAGGAAGGGTTGGAAACAGACATCAGCACAACTCAGTGCCCTCCAGCAATTTACAAGTGATTCTAATGATCTACATGTCTGAAAACAGAGGTACTAAGAAGATATGCATTAGTCTGAAATCATTGGAATAATCAAATTGCAACTAAAGCATGGAAATTCCACTAATAATTACAGATATACAACAAAGGTCAGGAATATTTCTTCAAAGGATATTAAGGGACTTATATCCAGCATGTGATACTGGAAGCACAAGTCCTTTCACTCCTCTGAGTCTTATTTTTATTTTTTTTCTGGATTGTAGAATTTTGTCCTCATAACTGCATTGTACAAGAAATCTTACTGCTATCAAAGGGTTAAGAAGAAAGCATTGTAATTAATGAACCATCAGCATAAAGAAATTATGCCAGTATGTAGGGAAGGTTTTATCTATAATAAGAAAAAGCTAACTATAAGAGAAGTGTAACGGGAAAAAAAAAAAAGCACCATCTGGATTACATTATGGTCTGAAAACATCCACTGACACGTAAGAGAGCCTAAATGATTACAGAAAAAAAAGGAGAAACATTTGACACTGAATTGTCTGCACAACTGTTTTTCCTTAAAGAATGGCATTAGAGATTTTGCATTAAGTTTTATATATAGAAGATATATTCTAAAATTACTGTATATGGTTGCTTTCAGACACCTTTCCTCTCTTCCGTGTACAGATCCCTCTCTTGACCTCTGTTAAACTACACAGAAGAAGCTTCTTCACCTATCTACTATGCAACTTCTGTTTGGATGGCAACAGGAGATTGAGTATCACCAGTCAATTCACGAATTTTACAAATAGATAGGAAAGATCAAGGGGAAAAAACCCCAAACTGAAAGACATCTCTATGTGACAGAGGGAAGTGTCAAACACAGAAATCTGGAAAATTATTTTCCACTTCTAGCCAGAAGTTAAGAAGCATTTTAACTATGAAAACAGAACTTAAGTGGAGGCAAATGACCATCTGATTATGGCATAGGAAAACAGTGCTGTCAGAAGTCAGGATTTCCAGCTGGGCTGGAGGTAGTTCTAACAGGTTGGACAAGATGTTCCAACAGAGATCAGAGCTCAATAAAATTTCAATAGGTGCTACAAAAGGGAGTGTGTTCCTCTCTAATTTACTTTAGCAAAGATACCCAAAGACAAACATGAAACATCATTGAGATCTGAAAAAAAAATATATATATATATCTAGAATTAGATAAAGTCTAGGCTTATTCTGAAAAGTTAGGAAGTACACTGAGCTTCAAAAACAACAATCTTCAAAAGAAAAACAGCCTGGTTGCTTTGAAAACATTTTAACCTGGTTCAGTCTCTCATGATATGCTACTACTTTGCAATGTATAGTATGATTATCACCTCTTATTCCTAAGCTGGAAGATGTCAGACAGAATAAATGAACAGTGAGGTGCTAAGTAGAAAACAGGGTAGAGGAAAAGGGGGGGAAAAAGTCGGGGGCGGGAATGGATTGTATTCATACCTAAGACACTTCAGAAAAATCTCACGTGCCTTTTCTCTCTGAATTCTTGTATTTTATACAAGCTGTAAAGCATTATGCACCTTGCAGCCCAAAATCAATTGTAAACTCTTCCTCTGAGTTAGTTATGGATCAGATGAACGCTAAATTTATATGCCCCATGAATTTAACATACACATAAATCTACTCAGTATTTTTAAATGTCCAGAATTCATAAATTTATTACATTATAATTATTTCAGCAGTAAGACTTGAAGTTTTTATAGTTCTGAAACTGTTTACTTGTGTATGCAATCACTCTTGTGAGAAGCCCGTTTGTAATGACTTAAGTCATTCTTTTGCCTACAGTAGCCAATGGAAAAAGTGTCAAAGAAAAAGTTATATGATGCATGTAATGTATGATTTTCCCTAATTTATCAACCCAATGACTGAGACTTGAAAAAAGGCTTAAGTATTTGTAAGTAATGGGAAGTTAGTTTGAAATGAGTAACAAAACCAAAAGAAGAACAGTATGAGCTTCAGTAGGAAAATACTCAAGGTATTTTCATTTCTTCTAATGAAATTGAGCAAGATGTTGTAAGACGTCCACCACATTTATTTCTTTATGCAAAAAAGGGTGGGGTTTTTGTTTTGGTGTGGCTTTTGGGTTTTTTGGTTTTGTTTTTCTTTCCAAACTTTTCCTAATTCAGGAAAAAAAAANTTTTTTTTTTTTTTTTTTGTTACAAACCTTTTTTTTTTTTTTTTTTTAATTATTTTATCATTTGTCCTATGTTTAAGTTACTAAAAAAGTAACGTGAAAATTGTCAATAAATCAGCATACAGGGCCTCTTCCAAGTGATCGATCTATGCCAAAGTCAGCATTAGACAAGCACTGCTATAAAATAACAGACAAAATAGAAAAACCTATAAACTATGATATATCATTTAGGAGATGCTGATGCCATCTCAAAGATATTAATTAGTTTATCTAGGGTTTGGAGGGGCAGAAGGAAGATTGCTGGTTTTGTTTCCATTTACAATAACTGAGTCTAAAGATAAGGATGATTTTATACTTAACCATATTCCCCCCACGCAGTACATTTCGTATCACTGCAAGATGCAATACCATGCAACTGTGCTGAACACCTGGATACTTTTGGAGTAATATCCTAAGCAAGAATCACCATGCCAAAGCTTATATACCCATACGGCTTTTAATGGTTAAGATAATGTGAACATTAGGCATGTAAACTCTTTATGGCAGACTTCAGCAATGAAAAATTAAACATATTCATGGCCACCATAAATCAGCAAGTGCCCCTGTTGAAATGATTTCAAAATAGTTCAGATTTTCCATTAAACTATTAAAGCAGTTCAGGGAAAACCTACCCTCACTTGACAGAAATATTATAATGCAAGAAATAATAAAAGCTGACTTGGAGCTAGAAGTTTTGCTCAGCATGGAAATCTATGAAATCAGATGCACAGTTTGTATTCATCTGTTGGACTGCACCTTGAAAAGGATACCTCTGATTCCCTGGTTGGTCTATGCAGCTTACTCAATGCTGAATCTTTCAATATGCTTCTTTGAAAAAAAAAAAAAAAAAAACAAACCAAAAACACAACACAAAAAAGTGTTTCTGATGTGCATCACCTTATTGAATTCTGGAACTTAAACAGTATCTCAGGAAGAGTTAAAATTCAAAACACACAAGTTACAATGAGTTTCTCCATCAAGTTCCTCCAACTCTGAAAAGATGTCAAAAGTATGTGCTGGAGTTTATTTTGTTTACTCAACAAAGAGAAAAACAATCTTCCTTTATTAACCTCTTATTCACTGTTCAGAATACTGCGTAAACACTACACCACTTCTTACACAGACATTTGTCCAATAATCTATCACCGAAATATAAAAACCCTGATCTATTACAAAATAAGAATTATTTTCAATAATTTTACTTTCATATTTAAATATTTAGCCATATATGAGGCAGAAATAGAAGCATAGAATGGTTTAGATTGGAAGGGACCTTAAAGATCATCTAGTCCCAACCCGCCTGCCATGGCCAGGGACACCTTCCACTAGACCAGGTTGCTCAAAACCCCATCCAGCCTGGCCTAGAACACTTCTGGGGATGGGGCATCCACAACTTCTCTGGGCAACCTGTGCCAGTGTCTCACCACCCTCACAGTAAAGAATTTCTTCCTGATATCTAAACTAAATCTACCCTTTTCCAGTTTACAACCCTCATTCTATCACTACACTCCCTGATAAAGAGTCCCTCCCCATCTTTCCTGTAGGCCTCCTTTAGGTACTGGAACACCGCAATAAGGTCTTCCTGAAGCCTTCTCTTCTCCAGGCTGAACAACCCCAACTCTCTCAGCCTGTCCTCATAGCAGAGGTGCTCCAGCCCTCTGATCATCTTTGTGGCCAAATACCCTCGCTCACTTCAAGTTTCAACCTCTCATACCATTATATTTGACAGAATCATCTCAGCAGAATTATTACCTACTTGGAAGCAGATATAGATTATGTTTGCCTCACTGTTGTTTTTTGCCAGAGAATATGTTGTTAACTGAGATCAGACATTAAAATAAGACTAACTAGTGGATTCATACATACCCTCTCAGTCCTGACCTACACAGATTAAGACGCAGAGTTCTGGGATATAAGAGTGATAAAAAAATTAAGAAGTAAGTGGTAAATGCTCCAAAGAGTTACTCTTTCTTTACAGGGTAAAAGGAGTTAGGTCCTTTTGAAGAAACCGTTATTGGCAGGCTAATCTGACTGGGAATAATTTTCTCAATGGGAAAACTGCTTTTCATTAAGCAATACTTGTTAGCATTTCCTGACACAGACATAAAACGTAATTAATACACAAAGACTTTCCCTCCTTTAAAAAGTCTGCAAATTTACTCTCTCTAGCAACCGCAAGTGAAAAAGCTCCATGACTAATCAGCAAGAATTCTAAGACATCAATATAAAAGCAGATCAAAGGTTTATTCAGATGGGAAACCTACCTTCCTTTTTCAACGAGCAGCAGGACGTCTATTTTCTCTCCATTTTGCATCACACTACTGATGGCTGAAAACAAAACACACACATTCATATGATCTATAGAGACCCATATATATATAGACAAACACACACATGTATGCACATATAGAAATGATCTTCAGTGACAAATGGAGCATGGAATTCTTAAAACATTTCAAATAAAGAATGCTGCTGTTAATAGAAAGAAAACTCCACAAAATACCACAATACACTTGCATTTACAAGAAAACATAATACAGAAAGTTATAAAGAAAGGTTAGAGATGTACATTTAAATGTGAAAACGTGCTACAGTGATTTATTATATTAAAATTAAAATTGTAAATACAAGTTTTAGAATGCATAACTATGCAGAAATAAGCTGGATTTTTGAATCCATTAATTTACTTGCACCCTAATGGCTGCAGGTATCTACAATAACATAACGTGAATTTAATGTTATGCTGTGAAGACCACTGCCACCCTTCTTTATGTTGCCTTAAGCTATTCCTGCTAAAATAAGTAGCCTGAAAAACACCTACATTACACAGAAAGTACATCTGGATAGTTTCCAGTAAAAGCACTTATAAAACTATACTGTGCACTATACTAAAAATGGTAATTCAAATGTAACCTGTTTACTAATTGAAAATTCTGAAAAGGTAATTCTTTCAAAATTTAGGTCTTATATATAATTCACATCTTATCTCAACTAATTCCCAGGGACAGTAAAGTCTGCAATATCAGTGAAGCTCAATAAACATATTCTGATGCATGTTGTACGATGTTTTTGTATCACACATACTCCTGGCCTCTTTTACATGTAGTGAGTCAGATATCAAGAAGGTAAGTGACCACACTTCCACTGATGATTCATTATTTGGCAAGTTTGTTATACAATTCAGTCTTAATAGTGGAGCAGATTTATTTTGGGGAAACCAGAAATCAAAGAAAAAAATAGGACTATGGATATACAATATTTCCAAGAAATACAACTCTGTTATACAACTAGTATTTAAAAATCAAAACCCAAGCAAAAAAGATTTTCAATCAAAAGCTAAATGTGTGTTTCATTTCTATACTTGAGATACACACAGATTTTGATCATATGATTAGGGTAGGAGCAATTACAGTTGCACTATCAAAACTAATATCAAAACCAGTTCTCCTACTGCCTCACCTTTTAATTCTGAATCAAGATCAAAAAGTAGTCACAAGTTAAAAGATAGCTAGAGGCATAAAAATATTCCTGATTAAAAACCACCTTCACAGTGTTATTCACAGCAAATGTAAGGTGGCAGTAAATAAACAGTAGAAAGTCCAATGGCATTTAGACAAGTTCCTGAAAAACTGTCCACAATCTCACAGCATTTACAAAGAGGATCATCAATAAAGAGCTAAATTATCTTCTCTAGGTTACTTTAATATGAAATCTCAATTTTATTTTTTTTTTTTTTTTTTCTTTCCTACATAACATATTGCCTTGTTCAATCTAAAAACAAGTAAGGCAGATATGCCTAAAGAGGATTCAAAGCATAATTACAGACAATGATATAAAATTGGTCATAGAAGACCATTTGTATAAATATTATTATCTTTCCACGTCATGATATTGAGCAAAGAATATTTTTAGTACCAGAAAAAAAGAAAAGTCTATTAGTCTGTGAAATAGTTTTCCAAGAGAATTAATTTTTCCAGTACATTTGAGTATTTTAAAACTAGGCCTGTCAATCATCTCAAGAATATGTTCTGCAGTGAGTATTTCTGCCCTGTCAAAAATGAGAGACAATAATCCCAAAAGGTCATATATTATTATTCAATTCTGTACTCTTGTAAGAAAGATACTGCTGCAACTGGAGCAAAAATTGTCTTCATTCATTATGAAGCTGTGAAAAATGTCTCTAGCGTGTGCCACTAAGTAGTGAAAAAAATTTTGAGACAGAACTTTACCAACTCTGTATTTAGATGAGAGTTGGAAGAGCATCTGGCTCATGCAAAGGAATAGCTACTGAGCTCCCTAATGTTTGTGACTTTAAAACGTAATAGAAGTGTCCTTAACAGTGAATTAATTCAGTAGAGTAGTTCCTGAATTCTAGATGTTAAGCAAAAGTCTTACTTAGTTCTTGCAACCGCCTCAGATATATGGAATCTTCTTCAGCATTCTCCATTTCAAGACAAAAATAAAGGCTCGACTTCTCTATAGCAAACCAGCCTTTCCTCCACTGATCCAGGTTATGGCAGTCTTTGTAGTACAGCTGGCCAATCAGGTCACAGTCTCTCTCTAATAAGCATTCAGCCACAGGGGGAACAAAATGCTACCAAAGAAAATGGGGTGAGTCAGATGAAGAAAAAAAACCCTCTTCCCTAAAAAAAAACAAATCAAGATATTGCAAATCTATAAGATTCAAGGATGAAATCCACAGTAAAAAAAAAAAAACTTTCAGATTTATCATTCATAAACCCATATATACACTAAATTTAACTTATAAAATCAAGTACAACATATTTTTCCCATTCACACTCTACAATTAAAACATTTTTGATTTTTAAACTACAGTTGATTTAATTAGTGGTGTGACTATTAGCATTTGGTACTGTATAAAATACAGTACTGCTTCATGAATTCTGTTTCAGCAAATAAAAGAACAGAATTGCAACCATAAAAAACTTAGCTGAAATAAATTCATATAGTATATGTCTTTATACTAGAGCACCTTTAATATATTCTTAAGGTCGGCATTAAAATGTTGCTTCACTTCCTTTTCCATTTTATTTTATTATCTTGTTTCAAACATTAAATCACAGAAGTTATTTCTTCCTGCTGCACAAGAAACCTTTACACAAAAGATAGATCAGTATTCATCAAGAATGGCTTCTCAGAGGATTTTAAGCTAACAATGACACTTTATTCTTTGTGCAAAGGCTCCTGGCCTAACTGAAAAAGATAATTATCAGTATTACCTTAGCTATTGCCCAAGTCCATTTTCTTTGTGAATATGCAGTTTCAGCTCCAAATAGAAAAAGGCGTTCTGACATTAAGTAGATTTCAAAGGTAAAGATGTCCCTAAAGCAAGCAAGAGGAAACAGGCAGCTGTATGTAGTCCTCATAACAGTAGATACACAAGAGTCCCATTTCTCTATTCTTTCAATATTTCATACCTATGGAATGGAATCTATCTGCATTTCTCCTCCAATCTTGCAAGTACAACCCAACTAATAAAAAAGTATTTTATAACACAATATGATTAAAGTGCTTTTCAGGTCAACACGTGTTTAGAAGCTACTGCGTAATAGTTGTTTTCAGTAATTCTGAAATTAATAAAAGTCTTTACATATAGTCATTAAAATTCACAGGGAATTTTTTGCATTTGCAAGTTCACATGATTTCAGCACGTATATTTTTGTGATGCATTCAAAACATTTTGTTTAGGTTTAGTATAAGCAGACCAACTCACTGACCGAGAAGTTGTAAACACATTACTGCAGAATCATAGAAATGTTGGTTCAAAGGGACTTTTAGATATCACTTGGTCTAATCTCCTGCTCAAAGCAGGACTATCACTAACCATAGATCAAAACCTGGAGAACCTTTAAGGATGGAGACAACTATTTCACTCAGCAACCTGTTCCTGTTCTCCACCACCTTTCTAATGAACAGGCTTTTGCTGTCACCCAGCCTGAAACTCCTAGGGTGAAACTCATGGTCACTGCTATTCCTTGTTTCATCTGCCACCACCAAGAAGAGTTGGGTTCTGTCGTGTTTATAACTACCCTTTGAAGTTGCTGTAGCTCAAGAAGTTCTTAAAAGTTTTTTTGGGACGGTTCTTGGTTTTTTTCTTTTTAAAAAGTACATAATTATTTAAACAGATGGACCCTGTTTTTCAAATTTCAACTGACAAATAAGGATAGTAAAAGACAAAATAGTTGAAATTGGGGTGGAATTTGGAAAGTAAGTGTCTTGTTGGACTTAAGGTCAGTCTTTAACTTATAAATTATGGGTCACCAATTTATAGCATGATTTCATCTGTGATCTCTCCCTAGAATCCAAATACATGGAGTATTCTTTTTCCTTTCAATGCTGGATACTGAGATTTGTCTAAATCTGGAGAACTGAACGTGAGTCAGTTCTCTCATATTCAATGACCACTTTGAAAATTGCATGCAAATACTTAATTATGACTAATAGAATGGACATATTAAGGACCGAGTATTTAACTACATGAAATATCAAATTTCAGGAAGTTTCTCATAAAACTACCCAACTGCAGGCAAAACACAGCAGGAGGTTAGTTATTCCCTAAAAATGAAGTATTCAGCCAACACATTTTTAATTTAGATATTATCATGAAGTGGAACCATTTGGAGATGTAGCAAGCCATAAGTTAGATTCAATAACAGAAAAAGAAAGTGATATTTTTCTTTTTGCTGGATACCACAAAGTTATGCTACTGCAGAATAGTGAAGGCCATCTCCACTGTACTTTATAGCATGTTGAGGCATCACCATGTTTCAGGATTTCTCCCCTCTGAACGCCCTTTATCTCTGTAGTAGCTAAAGTCCTTTCTTCCCGTTATCTTCTCCAGAAGCTTACTGAATAGACTGTTTTCTTTGTAGACACTTTTGCTTTGTAACTACAAGAATTATATTATACTGTAAAAAGATCTTGTTATTTTACATACACACACACACAAAGAAATTTAAAAGGAAGTGTTACGGAGTTTGCTAGATGGATCCAAAGCATAGTTTAAACAAAAATGTTGCCCTATAGAAATCAAGTATCACTCAGATTTAAGTTAATCTCCACATGATGTTTTTAATGTAAAAATGGCATGTGAGAGAGTTACAAAAGAAAAAACAAGATCACAAAAAAAGTTGTCATCTTCAAACTAACACAATGTTCAAGAGCTACACTGTTGTCCTTAGATGCAGAACAAAGAATGGGTTTCAAAGATGGACAGATCCATGGCCAAAACCAAAAACATTATCGAGAACTCTAATCTGCTGCATTATTATCAGGAAGAAACAAAGCAAGAGTTTTGGCTTGAGGCAGAGGTCAATCCCAGAAAGAAAAATGAGTATTAATTGTTCAATTTATCATCATGTAACCTTTTAAGCACTGAGAATACGCATTACAGTTTTAATAAGAAACAGATGTATCTAATTTATGCTGCCCTTTTAAATTACCCTAACATTTTCATTACATCACTATAAAAAAAAAAAATCCCCAAATACCACTTAGCACATATTTATTGAAGTCAACATAAAACAATTCAGCTTTTTTTNTTATATTGCATGTTCAAAATTCAGGAAAAAAAAAAAAAGAACAGCTCTGAAAACCCACAATAAAATCTTTGAAATACCTGAGTTTGTTTATTGAAATATTAATTTGGGAACCTACCCTCTATTTAAAAAGAAGTCTGACTTGTGCACTACAAGACAGATAACTTCATTGATGTCAATCATACCATTAGGAGTGGTAGTTTTATCATTTTCATAGTAGCTCAGAAAGCCACTTTCCAAAGTGCACCATCTTTTGTTGCAATCTGTGATTAAAGAAATAATAGAAAAGTCAGTTGGCGTAACAATAAAAATTACCTCTTCCTACAGAAGTTGCCTCACAGGATGCATAGCTCTGTTCTGACAGTAACACATTTATGTTGAAATCTCAGTGTCATTGACTTCAATGGGCCAGGAATTCAACGTCTGCGTTGATACTACTTAACCTATAGAAACTCTAGTACGTGGTAATTTAAGAAAACAGTATTTCAAATATAACACACTTATTTTTACTTTATGAGTATATTAAATCACTTCATAAGTTAACTTTACCATTGTATAGGACTCTTACTTCACTTGCTGTGGAATTTGATGGGGGCAGAGCTGGTACACAATACCATGTTACATATTTAGCAGAAGAGAGTTAAGGAAGCAAAAAGAAAACACGCTACAAAGTTAGAAACACTGAAAGCTACAAGAACAATATATTCTGACAAGAGCTGATAGGAGTGAGTGAATCATGGAAAGCCGTAGCAGAAAAGGGCTACTCTTTCTTTCTCATTACTGGAACTAGAGGCCAAAACCAAGTCTTATCTGTCTTCCATTGTTCGGTAATGCTTGCGTGTCCACTCTCTATTACAAGATCAAGGAAAACAATTAAAGTCTTTCAAATAGTCCAGAAAAAACAGTGTCATGCATGCCAGAACTTGTATCAATTGCACATTACTGGAAAACACAAAGAAAACCACTGTCAGAAGTTGTGTTCTTTAACATGATTCATTTTTTTAAAAGAAAATACGCTACCAAAATAGCAGAAGATGCCAAACTGAAGAACAAAAAACTAATAGAACAACCTTTTCTAGGTACATCAGTGGTTGAGCTCAATTCTCTCCTACTGCAGGCCCAAATGTCAGATAGTAATGAAATGGTACAGAATTTATTCCTGTATACTGGAGGAGATAAATGGGTACATCACAGACGGGCGGTAGCTATAGCCATTTCAGGATGGCATGTTCACATTAGAACGAACTGGAGATCTCTCTTGTTGCTATTCACATATATACCAGGCAAGGGTAAATTCATTTAGCAACATTGCTAACATTGTGGAATGCTTTCAACATGGAACAGTTTATAGTTGCTGAGGATGGTTAAATTACCTATTAAGAATTCTATCTTCAAATAACTTTGAATTAGATATATTGGAGTATCTAGTAATGGCCATCTATACTTTAAAAAAAAAGAAAAAAAAGGTGGAGGAGAAAAATCTGCAGAGCAACTTAGAAGTATTATTTGGCATATGAAGACTGTTATGAGCCTAAAATATGAATACAGCACATGACATAGCACATTAATAACTATTTGCAACTCAAAATATTCATACATTCATTCTAGCTTACATCTAGTTCTTAGAATATAATTTGAAGTGCATCTATTCCCAACGCTGCAGAGAAGCAGGTCCTAAGAAAAAACAGTCTGTTTATTTCTACAGTCTTAAAATTCCTATACAGCTGCAAATATTCTGGTAAAGTATTTGTGAGAATTTGGTAAAACAGCTCTGGAAAAGAAACATAAAAAAACACCAAACAAAAAAACAAACCACAGTTGCATTTAGCCAGTACTTACTTAGTATGTTATCTGATATTCCACCCAATTAGTTTTTCCTATTATTTATTATATGATTTATACATGTTTTATAAATATCTCAGTATTATTTTATTAGTATTTATTCGTATCATACTACTTGCTATGTAGTTCTATCTATATTCTGTCTAAATACACAGTTTAAATACTAAAATAAACATAAGATAAAGGGTTTGAAAATGTATAGGTGTACAGGAGTTGAGCACCAAACTTGGAGAGTTTGATTGTTTAGGGTGGTTTGTCCCCCAGCTTTCCCCCTCCCATCCCCCAAAGTCTATTCTACAAAATAGGTCACTGCTTCAATATTCATTAAACTGTTGCAACTCTCAAGGACAATTTTGGAATGTCAAGGCTTTTAACAGGGCTCCATAAAACCTTTTACAATAAAAACAGAAACAACAAAAAAAAAAATTCAAACCTGAGCTACTAAACTTCTAACCTTTACTTTTTGATCCACTGCATCAGAATAGCACCAATGTTTGAGCTCCCTTCCTGCTGATCATCAACAGCTTTAACAACAACTTTCCTCAAAAGTATATAGCACCACTGATGCTGCTATAATGAGAAGAACACACAAAGCTGGTATACTCTCTCCTGCACTATCTGAAACCCACATAATGAAAAACTGGACTGTATTTCCAGGCGTTCCACCTGGTTTTTATAAAACCTGGGTTCAGTTCACAGCACTGAATGTTTTCTTGAGTGTCCTTTTACCATTAGGGTTCAGCCCACAAAGGGATAACAGTTTTCTGTGACAACAAACACAGCGCTTGAATTTTTAGCCCTTGGCAAGGCTGCTTGCCCTACAGGCAAGGCTGACAACTGCCTCAGAGATTCCAAACACTGAGGAAGAACTCTAGTTTAACGGCTACACAGCTTAACAGGATTCTGGCTTGCAGTCCTTTCCACAAACAGCATTTAAGAAAAAAAAATAATATCAGTAGATCAAAACCCCAATGTCCTTGGGACAGGGCTCAAAATTTAGACAAGTACTGTAATCCTCAGTGAGAGAATGGCGCTCTCTCTGGCCTGGTGAGAACTCAATTAGTTTGTGGCAATTCAGAACTGCTTCAACAGGAGAGCTTACTACTTTTCTCTAGAACTAAACAGCTAGGTCACTTTTTTGGGGTAATGTGACCTTATTTGAATCTTTACAGGCAGAGGAAGGAATTGAAACTGTGTCTCCCACACATTAGTACTCTAACCATCAAATTACTTTCTAAAGACAGTAAGAAGGAAAAAAACCCAACCACCTATTCCCAAAAATCTGATATGCATATCCCATATTACTTCATGTTAATGAGATTTTAAAGGTAAAAACAGTTCTTGATGGAGGGGGAAAAAAGTCAATACAGAAGGGGAAAAAAAAAAGATTACGTGTTTTATGTTTTAAATAGCAAAAAAACCCCAAACCAACAAACTTCTGTCATAATACTTCTTACACATGGCTGAGATATATTAGAGCCCTCAGGCAAGAGCAGTTTCTAATTCAAAATTGCAGGTTTTTTTGCTGTTGTTGAAAGGATGTTATTATTACATCTTCCTCCCTTGTCCCATTTGTCATTTGTCTTCTTGAACTGCAAATGGTCAGGGAAACCTATCTTCCTATCTCTCTGTAAAGCACCCATCCCAGAAACATCAGTCCTGACAAACACATGGGTAAATCAACATTAATGTATAAACAAAGCAAACAAACACCCCCCAAAAAACCAAACAGCAGACCATCTAACATCTCCAAGACACTATCACAATTTCAGAGGCCAAAACCTGAGCAGAGGGAAATCTGGTTCCTTTCCATTTACTGTATATTCCTTCAAGTAGTAAGTACAATGCTAAACAATAGACTACAAGCTTTCAAAGCAGCTTCATTTCTGTCCACTAAAAACAGTCAAAATTCAGTTGTTTCTTGTCTGAGGGCTTTCTTCATAAATATTTTTAAGGCACCTTCCTATTGATGCTCCCTTCCACTGCATCTCCCCAAAATGTACTACAGAAGATATTCTGTGACCATTTATAGCTAAATCTCAATCTATACAGGTTATTTACAAATTTATACTGCACTTCTAACATATCATTGTGTTAGAAGAGACCAGTAGCATTGCCTTGTACCTGATCTCTAGTTCTCTTAGTGGGGTCTTTATTTTTTTTTTTTTTTTAAAGTTTTTTTTGTGAATATAGATACAGACACCCACAGCACAGAAGACAAGGTCTGCACTTAGTGCAAGTAGTAGTCAGGTTTGCAGTTATTACGTTCTTTCCTGAATAAGCTCAGTGCAGTTTCAGAACAATCCTCAAGAAGGTCCTCTCCAGCAGCAGTCTTCTGCCACAACAAGTGCCTTTGTTAACAACTGCAAAGTTGCTGGGAAATGCCTGTGATCAGGCATTATTTCTCTTGCTCACCCAATGCTTTCAAGAATTTGGACCCACACAAACATAGATTCTTCAAAAGCATATTTAAAAAGGAGTTACGTGCTTTAACATGCTTAAGACCCTTAGTGGAGATTAAAAGGCATACACCACAAGAATATGGACATAATCATATAAAGATACGTATATATCAACATAGGATGCCATGTCAAGATTTTAGGAACAATAAACTCAACCATAAATCACCCCAGATTTTAAAAATCGACATCATTTGTTTGTTTAGATGGAAGAAAAATATAGAAACACAACTGGGGAGAATAAGGGAAAAAAAAAAGCTATGAAAATTATCTGATAACATCTCCCAAAAAAAAGAAATCACAGAGAACTGATATACACAGAAGAACATGTATACCTACTGGAATACACACACATTTTCACCCCAATTTGTTGTAAAGTTGTTGGGAGTGCCCATTTCTACTTGGAATACTTTTAAAATTTGTGAGCTTGAGAACTATCCTAGGTGTTAGGCATTTGGACTCTTACTAAAAAGTCAGTGACACTTTTAAATGATTTCCGGAATATTATAATTTTAGATGGAAACTACTTTTTGGCAGTCAGTAGCATCTATCTAAATATAATTAAAGCGAGAAGTGTTTTTTATTTATCAATAACTGTTGTTAACTGAATAATTTTTCAGTAGTTGGGTTTTCTTCCTCTGTCAACCACTGAATAAAAAGATCAAGACAATCAGTATTTTCTTTATCTGAAAGAGGTCTACCAAATCAAGACAGGATATGTCATATCAAAGACATTTTATCTTTTAAAAAGTAATGTAAGAAGTTAAAAGAACCAGATTTATCCAAGCCATACATATTCATGTATTATTCAAATGCATAATGTAAAATACCTTCTTTTAATTTCTTCTCTGTAAGAAGCTTAGCAGTATTAGAAGAAACTTTGTATAAGAATTCACAAAGAAAGGTGGAATGTGAAGAATCTTCAGAGAAGCCACTTTCAAAACAGGTATCACAGTTTGGGAAATCTATTAAAAGACAAAGGAGTAACATACAGAACTTATGTCAGTTATAACCATTTCTTCACAGGTCTTTCTAACCGTGTATCTGTAGATATGTAGTTGCTGTGCAATATCTTTACTACAACACAGATACATCTTACTGATTTATTTTTATAACTAGAGTAAAATTCCTACATATTCATTAAAGAAAACATTGGTTACAACATTGTCTACCACTGCTTGCCAACGTAATCTAAGATACAGTTTTCTGGTGTACTAAGCTTTTATTTTCATCCCTTATGTAACATACTTCAACAGAAGGGAATTTGTTTCTCTTGAGGGCTTATCTAGACGTTTACCACCAACTCTGACAGCAGACAGACAATGATTCAGAGAATCACTGTCAACCTGCAATGACCTTTCTTTCTCTGAAGAAAAGAACAAACACCAGCACATGGTGATGCTGCCTTGGGTGGAAGACTAAAAGTAGAAAAGACCGAGCCAAGACAAGCAAATTTTTCTCTATAGCCTTAGAGCATAGCTAACAAAAAACCTACAGCTTCATGGCACTTGTGACAGAGCAATGCTCAGGCAGAACTTAGGGGACTGTGTTTGCTCTAGAAAGCCCTAAGTCATCCCTGCATTTCCCATGAAAACTTTCATTGTTCAGTCTATGCAGGGTTACTTTGCAGAGCGGCATGAAACAATGGAAAGTTGGTCCAGGAGTATGTCCACAATGCCGGCTGCAGTATAGCATAGCTAATTTTTTCCAGTGTAAATCTGTGTGTAAAGGTTCGTTCCCAGACTGCTTCAGATACTGTACAGCCTTTTAAAAGGTAGGGTCAGGCACATCCATACTCTACAGTTCATTTATTTATTTACTTTTAAGAATAGTTTTCTGTTTTCAAGAGCCTCCTAACTGTCACACACTGCAACCAGAACTGTTGACTTTCAAGGCTAATGTTTATCACGTGCTTCAAGCTGTAACAGAAGTTGTGATCTGAAAAAAAGACAGTTTGCTGGGATAGATCATATTATACATTCAAGGTGAGTTTTATTTTGGGAGGAGAGTGTGAAAAAATAGGCAGGTCTGTGTGCAGTAGGTATACATATCAATTTAAACTATTTTTAAGAAAAAACAAAGCCCAAGATGAACATTTCAAATACATGTTAACTGTATATACCCATTTTTTCTGGCAAAAGCCTGATAATATTGGCACAGCAGACGACGTTTGTCTTCTGTGTTATGAATAAGGGTATTAGGTCTATTAGTTATCAGCGGCTTTTTTATTATTAAGTCCTAAACTTGATGTCTGAGCAAAATAAAAGTAAATTGTACACAGTTACATATGCCGTCTGCTAGAAATACAGCTAATACCATCACAATTCCCCCTACGCTATATCACTGTTGTTCAAATCAATGCCAATTTTTCTTCTGAATTCCTTCCTTCCCTTCCTTTTGCCCAACATAAGATTAGAAGATCAAGACAAAGAGAATGTATCCTACCTGAGAACTTATTATGGTACAAGAATTCCATTTGCAGTCTTTGCCCAGCTTTCTTGGCTAGTAAGTATGGAGTACTGTAAACAGGGTCTCCAGTGGCACACATTGCATCAGCCCCACTAAACAGCAACATCAGAGTTTCTAGCACATCTTGTTTAACTACGGCAGCACACAGGGCCTTATCATGGAGAGGGAAAACAAGAAGTCTGTTTAAATTAGAAAGTTATTGGCAACAAGTACATGTAATTTCAATGCAAATCCTTCCACCTCCAGTACAGTTCCCCTGCATTTTCAGAGACCATAAACATTGAGAAGTAGCAGGACTCATGAAGTATGGTCTAAATCTAGAAAAGAGCAGCAACAACAGAAAAAGAATCCCTTCACTTGGGAAGGATCACATGAACTAATACAATTGGAGGGGAAGCTTGTTTATTTACATAAAAAAATCCTGCTCCTTTTCTTTCACACACCAAACTACTGCAGAAAAAAATCTTATTCTTAAAACCCTCAAAAGTTCAACCAAAGAGCCAAGATTTGATCCTTAAATTCTATTACTAGGAAACAGACTGAAATTCATAGGGAGTTTTTCAAAACTACGGTCAGTCTACAAGGCAACTGTTCTTTAGGGTATCTTCATACTTGACCATCTTCCTTGAGACTGAAAAATCTCACCACATGCTAAAACATCAGTTCCCTTTCATTTTTGTACACATGAAGACAGACAAACATAACAAACTTTTTTTTTCCTTTCAAAATGTTGATCCAAAACCGTAAAACCTGGTCCAAAACTTTAAAACCAGGGGTAGCTACACAATTACAGCAAACTATTCCATAACAATTTCTATGATTTAATATGCGTTCAAATTATTTAGTTAACGAATGAGTTTTTCTGAAATTATTAAGGCAGAAATCACTGAACACGAGAGAAGGACTACTCCAAAACTCAGCTGCTCTAATAAACATATACACGTCCAGTAGGCACAAGATGACAGGGCAGACTGTACAGTAAAAGTTCCAGATTTACTTGGCAATGACCACCTTATTACATGGTAATTTCATGTCTCCACAGCAAATTTGACCATTACATCTGATATTTTTTCTCAGTAGTTAAATGAGTAATTGACAGACACCCTTCCCTACCACCAACAAAAACTACAGACTTAAGAAAAATCAAGCCTGTAAAAGACAGAGCTATTTTCTGTGGTCCGCAGTGACAATATTATATAGTCTCTTGCACAGCTGCTACCAATAAATAGAAAACAATCGAAACATTTTATTTTGCTAAGACAGAGTTCCCCATAGAATCATAGAATGGTTTAGGTTGGAAAGGACCTTGAAGATCATCGAGTTCCAACCCCCCTGCCATAGGCAGGGACACCTCCCACTAGACCAGGCTGCCCAAGGCCACGTCCAGCCTGGCCTTGAACACCTCCAGGGATGGGGCCTCAACAACCTCTCTGGGCAACCTGTTCCAGTGCCTCACCACCCTCAAAGTGAAAAACTTCTTCCT
>VUYV01000009.1:3549145-3614176 GCA_008711295.1 Anarhynchus alexandrinus | reverse complement strand
TGTTGGGGACTCCAGAGCTGGACGCAGTACTCCAGGTGGGGTCTCACGAGAGTGGAGTAGAGGGGCAGAATCACCTCCCTCGCCCTGCTGGCCACACTTCTTTTGATGCAGCCCAGGATGCGGTTGGCCTTCTGGGCTGTGATCGCACATTGCTGGCTCATGTTGAGCTTCTCGTCAGTCAGCACACCCAGGTCCTTCTCCTCAGTGCTGCTCTCCAGCCATTCCCCGCCCAACCTGTAATTGTGCTTGGGATTGCCCCGACCCAGATGTAAGACCTTGCACTTGGCCTTGTTGAACTGCATGAAACCCAAAAGTGTTTCCCAATTCTGTGTAATTCCAAAGAAATGCAGAAAACCTAAATTCGAGCTATACAGTGAGATGGTTCTCACTTTGGCTAGAGGTGTTTTAATTATAACCATTCGTATATGCCTTTATTTTAACTTCTTATGTGTATAACTAACATACAACTTATAAACGGCACGGAAAAATAACACCCTCTTTTTGACACAATAACCACTGAACAAATGAGACCTCTCTAGTTGAAACCACAATAACTTTTAAATGTTACTGCCTCCCCACAACTTCTGCATACTCTTTGAGACAATTTGACTCATGTAATTGAATGCATTAGCATCAGAATATATATGCATTTACATTCTTCTATATTCATAAACCCTAAACAATCATGACTGAAATCCACAGATATTAAAAGTCAGTCAAACGGGCAATAAAAATTACACAGAAATTGATAATTATAATTGGCATTTTCCACTTTGTAACTGTAAAGAATATTTGTGTTATTTGTGTAAAAAGAAACACTGAAAACACACATTTTTCACTATTAATTTTAGCTTGTTTAATTTCCAATTCTTTCCCACCAGTTTAATAAGATGACCAAAGCGCATACAGATACAATACAATATAAAAGGTATGGTACAGGCTTACACATTTTAGTATTACCTTATTCAACTGTTCCTTGGTTTTGTAGGGAAAAGGTGCTTTCCTAAATTTTCCCTCTTTGTATTTTTGCGTAATGAATGCTATCCTTTTTTCTGCAGGGGCATCCATATGCAGCTGTTCATCTGGAGGAAGATTTCCTGCCCAAAAACTGTTTGCCCTCTTATTTCCAATGATGATAAAGAGCTGGATGAGGTGCAAGAAAAACATAAGCAAAATAGTATGAAGGATATGAAGCTAGCCTCTAAATAGTTTTCACCTGCTGAAAGTTGAAAAAGAAAGTTATTAAAGAAAAGAGAATTGCCTGCAAGAGACGGAAGCCTCCCTCAGTCACTGCCTATGGTCATCTATAAAGTCTGTAGTCACCATTTACCATCAACAGAAACTAAGCTTTACAAGGCTAATCAGTTATAATATTTCAATAAGTATTAGAAAATACCAAGAAAACGTCAGAGAAGACTAGCATATGTTTCAAAGAAAACACTGATGACTCAACCCTCTCTATCAGCACCATTTTTTAACCCCCCAAGCAACTAAACTGGTAGTGACAAGTTTCCTTTCTTTTCCCCTTCTCAATATTGCCCATCATGATTGCTCTCCAAAAGCATTTTATTTTCTTTTCCCCAAAAAACTAGATGCTTGGAGAAATATTAAGAAAAATTGTGCAGATGGTTATATATAAAAAAAAAAGAATATTTTGAATGACAGAAAGGTACAGTATTCCTGGAAATATCAAGTTTACTATAACAGCAGCATGTTATTTAGCAGCTATATGTTCAGTTTTCTTGTGAGTAAAGCAATAAATAACTCCTATGCATACAGTAGTTTTCAAGATGGAACAAAGAGAATATCACAACACACCTCAATAAGTTCATTGCTCCAAATGCTGGCATCCATTTTTAAACTCCGGACCTTTGAATCTCTTGGTCCTAAAGATCTGTGCTGTCCTGAAAATTCAAGAGAATTTTTACTTAACTAAACACTTAAACTAGGTTTCTCTTCTGCTAAAAANTTGGGACGGTTTGTTTTGAAAGAAAGCATACATTTTTAAACTATTTCCCTGAATCTAATGCTTAAGCACATATTTAAATATAAAACATGACAGAACTAGATTTTTGTAGTATCTGAAAAAGCTATCCCTATTGGCAGTAAAATATGCCCTGATGTAACAGAATTAATACCCAAAATTTATACACTAAAAAATTGTTATCCTTTGGCTTCCAGCCTTGCAAAAGCCAGCCATTTCCCACAAAGTGCTAGTGTGTCTTAATTTCCACTAATTGTGAAGGATTATTCATCTGAGGGAAACCAATCACCTTCAGACCTGCCATTTATGCATGGAAGCACTTTAGAATAAGGATGACCTTGCTATTGGAAAAAAAAAAAAAAAAAAGAGTTATGTTCACTTTTTGTTTGTCAAAACTTTCACAAGGATGGCACTGTAAAAATGAAAAAAGCCAATTCAAGGACATACACAGATATGCAAATATGACATTTTGTAGAACCGACACAGCCTGTCATTAATTACTCTACCTGCACACTTCTTACAAATGACAACACAGAGATTGATGGATGCCCAGTCAGGACTGGGAGCTTTACAGTCAGCACAGCTCCTGTTGGACTCATTGAACCAAATCTTCTCAGCTACTTCATAATCAGACAGAGTTTCTGCTATCGATTGCTGCAGTGCTTCAATCCAGTCTTGTTTCTCTCTTTCCGACTCTGCTGTAAAGCTGAAACAATTGACTTTTCTGTGTTATTGATCTTTATTTTAAAGCCCAATTAAACATAGTCTGTAGTCTCGCTTATTTATTACATTTACACCCAAGATGACAGTCAGAAAATCTTCTTCTACACAGATATAAATACTAAGACGGAATGTATTATTTTGTATTTTTCGTCAACGAAAACTCCCTCTGTTTTTGTGCTCAGTTTTCAACAAAACCATTACTAGGATGAGCTACGTAGCTTTTGTAATGTCCAAGTTACATTACTGAGCTACTTTCAGTCTTTTTGTGTTACTATACACCAAACCTAAAGCCTGAACTTTAAAAGAAGCATAGAATTACCCATGGAAACACAAAGACTTACTGAGAAGTAACAGAGTTGCTAATTACAACATCCAAAAAATGCTTTTCATTTAAATTGATCTTTTTGAAATATATAAATAATAATAGGCAAACACCAACATGGTGATGGCTGAGAGAAACTCAAAGAATTAGCTCTCTACCATCTAGCCACAGATTCAAATCACTGATCAAGATTAATTTACCTGCTACTCTAGTCAACTGAGAATGAAAAGAAATTCTTTGCTAACATTTAGCAAGCCCAGGAGAACAAAGTGATTTCTTCTTCTCCTGCATTCCTGAGATTTCATTTAAGAAACACTACAACACTTAACAAAAGGCTTTATTAGCATATACTTTTTTTTTTCTTAAACATCCTTACAAGTCACAGCACCAGCCAAAGTGAAACATTCTACTGATTTCAACGGAGGATTTCTACAAGGCATGGCACATGATTGATTCTTTTCTTTTCAATACAATGCTTTTTATTAAATGGATGCAACGTTATTTCATTACTGCAGTTTATTATTCTTTAAGATGGAGTCAAGTTGTTAAAGTGACTCTTTTTTTTTCTCTCCTTGCACAGAATGAACAAAGAAGGCTAAATAAAAATATGAATTTATGGGCATAGGATGCCTAGTCAGGGAGGTAACAGATGAAGCACACAGCTAAACAAAGGAAAGAAAATCTTTTTGCCTTTTTTAAAAAATGCTGAGCATTCTTAATAAAAACATTACCTTTTCATCCAAACTAGATAAATCATTGTAGTATGAAACAAGTATTTCTTTAGTGCATTAGCTATTTGCATATTTTGTAATGTAAATATTAAAGTTCTCACCTAAAGCTTTTATAAGGAGTAATTATTTCAAAAGATTGCTTTGCAGTCCGATCCACTTGTTTTACATTTGCCACATTCATAGGGATTAAAGTGATACCAAATCCTGTCTTAAAATCCTACGGAAAAGACAGCAAGAGTTCAGGGTTTTATCATTCAAGAATCAAATATGCATAGAATAATTAAGTCAGCATGGTCCGAAAATCCAAGGTCAGTAATACGCATTTTGGCTACAACATGCAAACTCCTAATTCATTAATGAATAAACCTATACTAATTTTTGTCCAAACACTACGCTTCTAATTGCTAGAATGACCTTACTTGATTGTTAGCAGGAGAAAAAAACCCGCACATTGTAACTATTAATGAAGGAAAAAAAAGGTTAAATAACAGATTGCACTAAGATGTGGACCCAAAACTGTGGAAGTATCTAGCTTAAATTATGCTTTAGTGACTAAATAATTTACACATCTAAATTGTTTTCATTGACAGCAGTTTTGCGTGCTTTTAAACAGACTGTTTTAACAAAATAAGGTATATTATGTATAAAATTCTTTCTTAAACCTTTGGTTGCTCGTGCTTCTGATGTATTACATGAACTAAATATGTCAAATACGTCTGAAAAAAAGTCCTATACAGCAGCTAAAATAGACAAAGGGTTATCTGTGACTCAATTATTAGAAATGCTAAACATTTTTGCCTTTCCCCCACGGAACGATGTACTTAAAATTAAAATAAAAATCAATCTTACATTAACACAGTTGGGTAATAAAATGTTTAGTAAGCTCTTGTGAGGCTCTCTCAAGTGCATGCATTTTGGAAACAGAGAGGCACATATGTTATTTCTGATCCATTTAGAACACCATCAGTATCTCCTGCTTAAACTGATTTAGTTGTTCATCTAATGGTAGTCAGTTCCACAAGTTAATTTCTGGAAATATTAGCATACTTCTTGGAAAAGTAACTGCATCAGAAACAAAAACAAACTACATCACCCAAGCAAAAAGCCAAACCCACATATCTTACCATCTGCAGGATGTTCACTAAGTTAATTCTCACATAACAAGTAGTTGCGTATGTGCTGATAAAAATATGTGCACTGGAGGGGAAAAGTTTCAGAGTTACCTGCCTGTGCAGAGGGGATTGTTCTTCTAGTAAATACGTATTTAAACCTGCATCACTGACAAGTTTCTCTTCATAAGATTTTCAAATTTTGTGAGCATTAAAGCTCACATGGAGAAGATACTTCACAAAACTCTTTTCACTTTATTCCCCTATTTCAGGTATGACCAAATAAAAATATTATTTTAGCCATGATTGATAACGCTAAATCTGACATAAAATACACATATGGGTCTACGCACAAGTGGAAGTACTAATTATATCACATGAGGCATTGAAGAGAATTATGCCCCAAAAGGCATTATAGTACCCGTTTTAAAATGAGATTTTTAAAATGCCATCATTTCCAGTAATTAAACATAGTGTGGTATCAGTCAGCTAGTGTTTCCTTGCCAGACTGCTTATTAAGAATTTTTTTTTTTTTAACCTTCCATTAGCTTTGACAGTAACGGTGTGGAACCCAGGTGTGGATTTCAGCACAAACCCTCATAAAAAGTAGTAACTTCTCAACAAAGAACCCTGGCTTAGCTATTCCTCATATAATATATTTTTTAATATTTCTACCTTTTTTCTTGCCTCGTAACCTGTAACTTAGACATGTTTATCCTCCCGCCTCATCTTCAGTGCCCACCTCATTTTCCTATAAATCAATGGTTTTCATACTGACACATCTGCCTTCGAAGAGAGCAGAGAGAGTTCTGTGAAGCCTACACAGTCCCTAATTCATCCTCACAGATCAGTTCTATGGGAAAGGAGTGGGCAGAACAATGTCTTTTTGAGTATGAACTTGACAGCATGCTCCGTAGCAGTGAAGCATTCTTAAAGTCAGACAGAGAAAAACAGAAGCATGAAATACAGTGTAAAAGAAAAATTAAAAAATTGAGGATACAGAAATACTATATTTTTATTTCTACTAGCAGCAGTGTCTTAAACCTTCCAACCTAAACCATTCTATGATTCTATGAAATCAAATGAGCAGAATGAAAAAAAAAAACAACCTAGAAACTTTAACTTTCTAGAATTAAGTGGTTTGCATTTCTGAGATGTAAACTGGATAACAGGTTTCATTTGTTGGATTCAATTATTTCAAATAATTGGCCTTAAGAAGTCTTGATTTTTAAAAGACAGGTAATGAGGTAATTCTTGTACCTGAACAAGAGTGCAACGCATTCTTTGTTTATTAAATAACAAATGAATGACTGCCAGAAGCCATAGTTAATCGAAGCTCAATATACACTAAAGTCCAGATTAGAGTTTACTGAAAGTAAATGATGAGTAATGAAGACGACTGAAATAATAATTACCATACTGAGCCAGATCAAGAGTTCACCGAGTACACTTCCCTTTAAGCACTTGCTACTGGCAACTGTCATAAAAAGAATGTAAATAAGAAAAGGTACATTCTCATCTTCCCAAATAAGCTTCCAGCAATCTAAGGACTTCCAGCTCAGAAAGTCCCTGGGTAAATAGCTGCAGCAAAGCCATCATACATACTAGCCATTGAGAGCCACATCCTCAAGGAATTTAAACAAATTCGTGCTTTGAGGCCTCCACAGCATCCTACTTCATAAACTTCCCAAACACTAATTGTGAAAAAAAGTAGTTCCTTTTGTGCATGTATGCTATGGTTTTTTTGCCTGACAACTGAGAATTTCATTACATTACATTAGAGAAAAGAAACGGTAACTAAACTTTATTCATCTACCTATTCCATACTACTCCCTCCTGAAAATCTCTATTTCCTTCGATCTCTTCTCTTTCATGCCTTCGAACAGCTAAGCTGTACCCACTTTCCCTGGAGCAAAAAGACAGCAGGCTGCATGGAAGCACCCCGCAGGCCAAAGATCACACACATTTATGGCTGTGAAGACAGACACCAAACTTTGTTGTACTGAACTTAACAATGCAAAACTAAGAAAGCATTCTAGAAATGAAATGGCTTAATTTGAAAGTCTTTACCATTAGCTGGAGCACCAGCCCTCCAAAATTTGCACACGTACCCCACGTATGAACAATCCCACTGAACAGAGAATAACTATTATCATATTTAAAATTCAGCAAGTGCGTAAGAACTTGCAGTACTGAATTTCAGTGTGAGGAATGTCAGAAAGGTTAAGGAATTAGAAGTGAGAAATACACTTTTCAGAACTGAAGATGGTGGCAAATTAACCAATTTCATTGCTACATTAGAGTGAAGTTATTTCTGTAATGGTCCAAACAAACTCTTTATAGCAACTGTACAACACTTGGCATAAACCAGGTTTTGTGAGCGACAGGTACACTGGAATCTAATTTTCAAGGTTCAGAATTATATGCTTTCAGGAGTGTAGTCTTGTTCTCTCCTTCAGAAACCGAAGTGGGAATTGGTACAGGGAAGAAAGAAATGCTCCACTTCGAAAGATAAATTCATTCACTTTGAGTGCACAAGAGTACAATAGGGCCATTCAAGCACTATACAAAATGTACTGACAGCAAGACCAAGCAGTATCTTTTCAGAATAAGAATTGTCTTGCTTCTACAGACTGAAAGCTCATTGTTTCAGATAGATTAAACTGTGTTAGACTTTCTGAAAAACAAAGAAAAATTTAAGAAGATTCAAAAATGCATAGAGAAAGCTGAAGGTTGGGTGTTTTTTTTTTAAATATAGATATGTCTTAAATTTCTATATTCAGCTTAATTTGAAAAAAGGTTGAAAAATGGGTTGACAATGAGAGCTTTTTTAAAAAAAACACAAATTCTTTACAGATACAATAATAGATCAAAAGTATTCACTAAACAACATAGTTAACTGAAGGCTAAAAATACTAATATGGGAAAGTAGTTAACTACAAGATGAGTACTGGCTTTCTGGTAAGGTGTTGTTCCTTCCTGAAGGAGGAATGATTATAACGTGTGAGTCTTGCTGTCATCATTACCCGTGTCTGAAAAAGACATAACCTATGAAAACCTGTCATCTGTATATAAACTGTGAAATTATATAACTTTTTCCTTTAACATCTATCTATAAAGTGCGTATCAGTGTACAAAATTGCTTTCTCTGTTATGTATTATCTTTTCATAGGCAAAAGCTACCCTGAGAGAGGCTTTACTAAACTTTCTTCCATTCTATTCTGGATCAAATTCAAGCAGCTTCAAAATTAGTCTCATACCTTTTCTAATATATTACCATTCTTTTACAGACAGAGAAATAAACACCAAGGTTAAGGACACATATGAATAAAATCGTGCAGCTACATCTAAACAACTGTAACTTTCACAGTTGCTGAACACAGCTTTTGTTATATTGTCTTAAGAAGACAGGCCCAGGCATCTTTCTCTATGGAATTCTTAAAATCTGTAATTAGAGGCTGAATCTTGTGGCTCTCAGTTAATTGACAGACCTTCTCTGCAAAACTACTCTTCTTCTCCCTGGAAAGTATAATACTTTTTCTTTCTTTTTATTTTTCTCTCTCCACTCAGTTTTGCACTCGTAACATTTGGGCTGGAATTCTTGTTGGTTTAGTCAAACCAAAATTCATCTGAACACAGGAGTTCTAGAGCTGCTGCTTGTCTTCCTCAACTTTTATTGCCTTAGCAGTTATAATCATGTATTTGGATGTGCTGTCTTTTATGAGTTTAACATTACTTCCACAATATATAAAGGTGATTAAAAAAAAAAACCACACTTGCCTCAGGAAAACATCTCGGAAAAACCCAACCACAATTATAAGTTTATTTCCAAGAATTTGGGGTAAGGATAAACTGCAAATTTTATTTTAAAGGTTAACTAACTCTATTCACATTAGAAATATCAGTCCATATTCTTATCTCAGGTTTTTTTCTGGAGAACTAAGGGAATAACAGCAACAGCAGAGAAAAAGGAAAATTGCTGCCATGATTTCAAGAGAATATGTTTCTACATATGCACACACAGGCACATACATATATATGTAAATATGTATTTGTGGTGGATTTTGAAGTACAGAAAGTACAGAAGTCTAGAACTCTGAAGTACAGAAGTAGTATGGGTGTATGCCAGGAGCACAGCACTTTCTGAAACTGCTACATCACCCGGGTATTCTCACTGCACATCAGGTTCCTTCCTGTGAATTAAGAGATCACGATGCCTTTCCTTTTTTTTTTTTGTCTTTGGCTGTCTGATCTAGAGGTCATGCAGTATTTAAGGGTGTGTGCATGCACACACACACACATATATTATAAGGCTCCAGTAATTGTAAGAAGTACTAGATAATACAACAAGAAGAATATACTACATATAAACATATATATACACACACGTATACATGTGTGCATTTGTATGTGCACACATTTTTTTTTAATATTCATCTTTCTTACCATTCTACCACTAATTTACAAAAGGCCCATCCATATTTCCGACACTATTCTTGTCCTATTGCCCATACACAGAAGGGTCTTGACCTTTAATCACAATATCTCTGATCAGAGTTCCAAAATATGACCTTACACGTTTCCTTGAATTTAACTTTGCTATTTGCAATAGCTCTTTAGGTTTACTTTGAGGAAGCTTCACAAAGTTTGTGACAATTAGACTAAGACTTATTTCTGAAAGATCTGAGAATTCCCTTAACAATTTAACGTGATTTAGACTTTTCCTTCATTCTAGTCCCATGGCATTTGATTCCCTTCAAACAACCAAATTATTCCAGAGAGATTAAAAGCCAGTAACTAGAATCCTTCAGATAAAGCAATCATAGTTTCTCTCCTCTTTCTTAATTGGAGGTATATATTTCAGCCTTTCCAGCTATTAAGGAAGGCTAATTTCTGCGACAGAAAGGTGGGAAAAAATTCTTTTCATGTTAATGAAAAATTAAGACATATTTATGTATTAGATTTTGAGAAACAGTGACTAGTAATGCAGAAATTGCTTTGATGATACTAATTCTTCCCCACAAGTTTATATTGGTTTCCTCTCCTTTTAAACTACACTTAGGCTTAGCCTCCCCAGTTACCTTTCATCAGGTTTTTCAAATCTTTAGAGACTTACGTCCCTCATCACAGCCTAGTCTTTTAATATAGATTTTAGGCGATAGTTAGATATCACGGATTGGAATAAAAACCACCACGAGTAAAGACATATGTACTTTCTCTTACAGTCTTCCTAATGAGGTCTCAAAATGAAACTGCAGTGAAGCATATAGTATATAATTACACACACAAAAAAAATGATGTTAAAAGAACACGCAGTTTGCTGACTCAAGCCCTGATGAGCAAGGAGATGCTAGAATTCAAATTGTCTGTGTATGTTAACTCTGTAGCTTCGTGCTCATCTGTTATGATATGTGGGGTAGTCAAATCATCAATTTTAGGTTGTTAACTTAGCCAAGCAAAATTCCTGCATCCCACAATAGAACCACTTGAAAATGACTTGAGCTATTGTTCGAGGGGGTGTTGCCTGATGAGAAGCTCAGGCTCAACATGAGCCGACAACATGCGCTCACAGCCAAGAAAGCCAACTGTATTCTGGGCTGCAGCAAAAGAAGCATGACCAGCAGGTCGAGGGAGGTGATTCTGCCCCTCTACTCTGCTCTCATGAGACCCCTCCTGGAGTACTGCTTCCAGCTCTGGGGTGCCCACCATAAGAAGGACATGGACTTGTTGGAGCAAGTCCAAAGGAGAGTCACAAAGATGATCAGAGGGCTGGAGTACCTCTCCTATGAGGAGAGGCTGAGAGGTTTGGGGTTGTTCAGGCTGGAGAAGAGAAGGCTCCAGGGAGACCTTATAGTGGCCTTCCAGTACCTAAAGGGGGCCCTACAGGAAAGATTGGCAGGGACTCTTTATCAGGGAGTGTAGTGATAGGACTAAGGGTAACTGTTTTAAACTGAAAGAGGGTAGACTTAGATTACATATTAGGAAGAAATTCTTTACTGTGAGGGTGGTGAGACACTGGCACAGGTTGCCCAGAGAAGTTGTGGATGCCCCATCCCTGGGGGTGTTCAAGGCCAGGCTGGATGGGGCTTTGAGCAACTTGATCTAGTGGGAGGTGCCCCTGCCCATGGCAGGGGGGTTGGAACTAGATGATCTTTAAGGTCTGTTCCACCTCAAAGCATTCCATGATTCTGATTCTATGATTATTGCAAAACATTTTGTAATGACAAGCTGAGATCCACAGTTTTGGAGATTAAAAAGAAGGAAGAGAGCAAAAGGTGAGAAGGGCCACTTAGGCCCTAGACAGTGCCATGCAGCAGGCTTGTTTGCAGTAAAGTGTATTGGACATGCTACTGGAGCACACCCTGCTTCACACCACTCCACATCATTACATTATAAAGAAATCTAGTACAGGTACTGTGTGATGAAAGCCAACACATAAGAAGTGGGGACAACTAAGAGATTTGTTTCAAAAATGCATTCCTGACCAACACTCTAAGGTAGTTACAACCTTAGATGTTACTTTTAATATAAGTTACAAATCTCTATATTCACTTACTACAGAAGTAATAATAATCATCACTTCAGCAGCTATGTTTGTATATTTTGCAGTATCGATACAATTTTAAATCACTTGATTATGCACCATCAGACCCATGCCTTGATTGTTGTATGGGATGGACCTAGGACACACGAAGATGAAAGCCCCCTTCCTGTATAGGCTGCAAAATACAAAAAAAAGGAGGATCACATAATTAAAGTAACTGAATACTATCCTGGAGAGTTAGCTCTTATCTTTGCCTTTGCCAATTTCCACTCAGTGTAAATCAAAAGCCTTAGTATACAGTCATTTCACTGTACATTTTTCATTTTCTAGTACCTGACTTAATGCTCTAGGGTTTGATTTGCAGAACTGCTGAGCAACTGGAACTTCAGCCGAGACCCATGAAAGCAGTACTTTGAGCAGGTATAGTCTGACATAAAACTATTCCCTCCCAACCCCCCATAAAAGACCAAGAAAACAGAGAATGCAAAATATATGGATATTTGAATCATTCGTTCTGTTTCTCAGAACTGTGTGGTCATATGGAGGAGGCAATCATGTTCCTTCACCTAACGGGAACTGATGAAAAAATAAATTAATCATTGTTCCTCAAATAGCCAACCACAGCAATTACTGATCATTTCCTCACAGAACAATTCCTTTACTGGCGAATGATTCTTTCTGTAAGGCACTTTTCAACAGCGTGCAATAAAAAGGCACAGGTTAAACCATGAAAAGAAATTAAAATTATCAAATAGTTACCAAGTAAACAATGCACTGACTGAGGTAGTGATCCCGTGGAAGAAAATAGCATATTTTAGTGTCTACTGCACAATATTAAATTGCATAGATTTAATTGGATGAAATTAAGGTTTTAGAAATAAGCCCCATTTTCCCATGTTTAGAGAGGGTACACAAATCTGTAATTGTGGTAATGTTATTTCACACAGATCTTCTTTGAATTTTCACAGGTTTTTAGCTAAGTTCTCCCCAAAAATGAAGTTTAGATAATCACAGGAGCATGTCTCCCTACGTAAGCCCAAGTAAATTTTCCCTCTATATAGATGCTTGGCTTCCATCAAATTCAACATAACAGCAGCCACTGAATACCTCAGATCTTAACAAGATTTAAGGAACGTAAGTCAGAGCAGAGGACATGGACTCTAAGTTTCCCCACTCCCCTCCTCTCCAGTTCCAGAAGGAAAGGCTTTAGTGTATGGTCACAGTGAATTAAAACAAAGCAGTCTGGAAACAGATGTTCAGAGGCAACAGCTACAAACAAGTACATACATACATAAACACATACATAAATTAATCGCTTTAATTTCTTAGTCCTCAAAAATGAAGCAAGAAGATGACAACAGAGAGGACAGGAAAAGTTTTAATTCCAAATATTCACAAGTTTCTCGCTTGTGCAGAAACATGCTGAAATGGAAGGGGGGGGGAAGAGGGGAACCCATGATGCAACCATGCCTTGCTATTACAAGTAATTTGTATGCATGCCATTTAGTGATGGTCCAATAACCTTTTCGTTATTTCTGAAACAATTTGCGTGAGCTGTTGCATCAATGCAAGGGATTGAATTCTACATAAAGTTGTACATTTTAACACAAAGCAATTTAAAGCTATTACTGGAAAGTAGAGTTCATGACTTAAAGGTACTATAGTCATTTGTATTGCTGCTTTAGAAAAATACTGAAAGGTCTGAATTCTTCAAGTATTCTACAATTCAGAGTTCAGCTGAGGTACAGAAAGTGGCATTGAGACCATACTCCTTTCTGCATGCACATGCTTTCTTTTTCTTGTCACTCAACATACTAGGAAAGCAACAGTCTCACATCTGAGGCACACAAGACAGAACCAAGCATCAAAAGCAAGCTGGTAACACTGCTTACAAAACCTGCCTTGCTATCTTCCCAAATACCCTGGCAGGTATCAAGCAAAGAAAGCAACAAAACTGCTCTGTTTGTTACCAACCCCACACCCCCACACGAAAGACTAGTGCAGACAGAGCTCCAATTTGAACAATTATGGTAACTCCCTTCCACCAGAGCTCCTCTGCAGCGTGGAGGCTCATCCAGAAATCAGCATCTTATTATCTACAGAGGCTGAAGCAACTGCAGCCTCCCTGGGCTATGATCTTTAATTTTGCCACTTCGTGAAACACCATGAGATGACATAAAGATAGTGCAGCTAAATAAACATAAGTAAAATTCAAAGCCTGTCATGAGCAAGTACAACCGATATTCAAGGCTTTTGCCTTTATTCCTATTCCAATGGCCATTTATAACATTGCCTCATATTAAATGAGACAATCATGTTCCTGAAGATACACAACTCATAACACATGGAAATTCATTCCATGTCAGCGCTCATTTCTTGCTGCTTGCTTCACACATTTTAATCCTAAAGAGATGTCAGTTTAACATATATGAAACCTGTAACTACCTGGAAATTCCTCAATCTTCCTCACTTTTATTGTTTGATCCCTTCCACCTGCCTATGATTTTTTTTTCCATCTAGCTGAAACAGGTATCCCTATAGCCACCATCTCAAACTCACATGTAATTTTAAACACTTCCCTATAATGAGCACCCAGAGCATCTCATGTTGATAAAAGGCCATTTTTAAACATAGCTATTACTATTGAAATTTTAAGTAGCCATCTGGACTTTTCTTTGGAATTGCTTCACAAATCTTCCAAAAAGGGTTCCAATTTTCAAGACTGTTCTCTGGAGACCAGAAGGATCTGTGTATTTTAAAAGCACCACGTACAGTTATGGTTTTCTGAATTCACATCTTTATAATTTTCTTGCTGAAGCTCTACATACACACCGAAGATCTTGTTATATATTCATAGTCCTGACAAACTGCTAACAACGTGTTTGAACTCCTAGAGGAAGGACAGATTGTGAACTTTTTCGTGATATTTTAAAATCTAGAATGGTGGTTATGCAAAATTGATGAACCTCTTTATAGACCTTTTTGTACAGTCGTCACTGTACAACAGAAAAAAAACTAGTACAACACCCCCACTGGCACAGATCCCCTAATGGACCAAGAAAACCTCCAAATAATGGAGTTCCTGCTTTCCTCCAAATTTACCTGTGGAGATAAACAAATATGACATCGACCAGTAAAAAGTATCATTGACCAAGCACGATGCTTTTACTTACTGACTGCAAACAGTAAAGTGCTAAGACAATTAGTCCTCACTGTCTATATAGAAACTTTATTTTATTTCCTACCCTCCAATTTGGTAAAATAAAATTTAATTCTATGACATAATATTTCACAAGTGAAAGTAATCCACAATTTCTCCTTCAATAAGTATTAGCAAAATAACATTTCCTGATGGAGAAAGTTTTCCAAAGCTTTTTGTAGTCACGAATCTAATCTCCAAGCAATCTGCAAAATTCAAAATATTTACAAAGGACAATTACTGTCGAAAAGAGGAGGGGAGAGGGAAAATGTTTCAACACTTCTTTAAGTGCCATCCAAATAGGATTCACTATGATGGACATTTTCACATCTTTTAAAAAAAAAAAAGCATCCATGGCTTTATGAATAACCTAAATTCCAAACATACCCCATTTTATCATAGGTAGATCACTATGGGATTTCCCTGCTGATGTTAAGAAAACCAACAGTTCACATTTCTGATCCTATCAAATTGAATGGTCCTTCTGAGATGATGCAAATTGCAACAAAACACACACACACAAAATCTTATTAGGAGTATTTTAATGAAATATGGAGAGCTCCGAATTGTGCTAACAGTACTTCTTCCAGCCAGGGAAATTTTAGACACAGAGCCACGAAGAGAAAAGTTGCACTTTAACAAGTGACATTATGATCTCCAATTTAAGAGAAAAGAAAATAAGCTAAGGAAAGCATAGACCCACACAAAAGCTTTTGGTCAGATGGTATAAATTCTCACCTGTTTAAGAAATACTCAAGCTAGCAGAAAGGAGACATTAAACCCCATCAAATTTCAGATTTGCTTAAAATTTTGAAAGATTCTGAACGTCAAATATCTGAACCAAAATAGCAAAGTAAATTCCATTCTTATAAAAGACATAAATACATCTTTAGTAGAAGAACTATATTTTGAGTGTGTGCATGTATGCACAATAATTTTGAAGAATGTGCCTTAGACTCCATGGAGGTACAGACATTTTCTAGAAGTCAGTATAAAGCAACAACTTCCCACTACTGACTAGAATCAGAAACCTGAGGAGACCAAGCTATGATTTGTGAATTCTTCCCACTTCTGTAATAACTATTCTACAACAGTGAAGGGACAGCAGCACCCACGGTTTTGCCATACATTGTTCTGTGCCTGGACCAAGAGAGGGCTGATACCATGACAACAGCAATGCTTTTTGATAAGCTTTTGATAAGCAGGAATCTTTCCTAACCCAGTCAGTCATTTCAGCATTTCCTCTCCTGGGAAGACATCCTCCTTACATTTAGTTCAACCAAAAATAGAATGGGGTTTTTTGTTTATTTGTTTTTGTTTGGTTGGTTTTGTTTTTAAAGAAAATATTTTCTTTGGCTGGCTTTAGATTCACACATACTAGTTTGTCTTTATGTGACAAACAAAGATGGAAACAGCTGATGAATACACAGAAAGTATTTTGATTTTTCATAAAGCAAAATCACTAAATGAACATACATACAGCTACTTCTTAGCAGCTATTCACTTTCACATTTGCCTAGGCTTTTTGTCATGAAGGTAATGATTCCACATAAAGAAAAGACTGTTGGTATAAAAGTAAATATGTAAAAGAGTTTCACATATGAGTGCAGTTTACGAATAACCAATCTACTTTTCACTACTTAAATACTGAAATAACTTGAGTATTAAATGCTTATAGAGTTTACTAAACTCCTAGTAAATCCATCGTAAATAATTTTTATTGAGTTCATATAAAAGCCATTGCCATTTGTTTTTAGCAATTATTTAAAAATTTGATTGTACAATGATTATAGCTAAGAAGGGCAATCACCACAGCTAAACAATTTAACCAAAGGAATTCACAGCTCAAAGGATAACCCCAGGCAATTACAGAGAAGCTATTCATATCTTTATGATAAGTCAAAAGTTTTAGAGCTAGACTCTGGTTTAACATCTGCACTACGCTAATGTTTCAGGATTGATTCCAGAATTTATATAGCCTTACTGAACCAAAATGCCTTTGTCTTAATTAACATAACAGTCTAAATTTTTATGAATATCGATCTTCCAAAACTCAAAAGTTATGAGCTAGAAGCACTTTATGTAAAAATTAAGTAAATTCAAGCTTGCAATGAAATTATTTTCTGCTAATGAGAAGCAAAGGCTAACATCTAACAGAAAAATAAACTGTTTGTACAAATACAAAGCTACCACACTCTAAAGAAAATACTATGACAAATTAAAAGTTAAAAAACCACACACCAATCCTTAAAAAACCCTCCACAACATAGTCCTATCAAATAACCTTCATATCCTGTGTTACTAACCAGAGAGCGAGATGGTAGAAAGAACACTAAAAAGTACATGATCTTTAACAAGTTATCTCCATTTACCACTTCTACATTTATCTTCTGTTTGTTTCACTGACCTTCCCGTTGTCACACAATGAACAAAACAGGAAGATCTTGTAGGACCCAGAATAAGCTACAGGCACATGGCTCCCTTGTAGCTTAATGATTCCACCTGTCTCCTGCATTCTTTTCACTTCTCAGGTCTCTCACTCCCATCCATCTCCTTACACAAGGAAGAAATAAATCTTGCTCATCTGAATTTAATGAGAGACTGAAAAAGCAAAACTTGCCAACAGCACTGTTAACTCTGTTTCAGAGCACATTCTTGCGGTGGAGCAACAGGCCCTGATCACTACTTAAACTGTTATTCTAACACCATTAATATACTCTGAGTAATGTAGCAACAGAAGCTTAACTTTCACATTTTGCAAGTTTACACTTTTGTTTCCTCAATGTTGTATTAGAACAGCCTTCAAAATCATGCAAGAATAAAAAATAAAAATATTTTGAGATCTACAGATATTACTATGTTCAGGTAAGTCAAGATGCCTTAGAAATCAAAGATTAGTAAAGAACAGCACCTACAGTGGCAATTTTTTCCTGGAAAGAGACAAAAAAAGTGAAGCATCGATTTACAGGCTGATCTAACAGCAACATCCTGACCTAGACACCACCAAACCGAACCCATTTCATGTCACAGCAAAGCACAGCTACGAAAAAGCTGTTGTGGCTCACAACTGAAGTTATGCAGGTGCATCCCATCACATGGAAGTTGCATCAAAATTTCAAAGGCTTGATCAAGGTAACACTGTAAAAGAAAATCTCACAAACAGTAAAATTGAACTAGAATTATAAAATCACTCTATTTCAGGATATTCAGAAATGCAGCAGCAGCATTTTGTACCAATTGCAGGTGAGGAGGCTTGTAACATGCTACAATGATTTTTGAGAACAGAAAATCTTCCAAAAAATCCTTCTGTATTAGCAAGAATGGGTAGCTGCAAGCTGCAAACACATTGAAGTTATAGGTATATTTTCCCAGCATGACCATGCCATTTAAGAAACTAGGACGAACAAGAATTCAGGAATGCAACAAAATACTCAACTAAAAATGAAAAACTGGCAACTCTAACATTAATGGCAAAGCTCCAACTGACATTCACAGAGCTTGAGATTCACCCCAGGTATCTGTGTTTACATCCTACAAGCAACAGCTTTCCTTTAACTGCCCTGTATATACTGAAAATGCATCTTTTAACTTTTCCATTTAGAAGGACAGGCAGCTAGAACAAAATCTGCACAGGCCTCTTAAGGTTAATTCTATAATACATCTGCCTGCAGCATAGGAGAATGAAATTTAGGTCTGCAGATGGAAGACCTGCACAATTAGAAGACCTGAACAGCCAGCACCACAGAATCATGCAGAACTGTGATGAGATAACATCTTCTGGTTTTGTACCTACAGTGCACTCCATTAACCTTTATTTTTAATTCTCCCTGCAAAACTCCAGTACAGCTCCATCTGCATATATTGAGATGTTTCTGATATTCCATACCTCATCAATGAGAGAAGGATGAAGAAATACAGCCTCCGAAACAGAGCTTTTTGTACATGCAACCCTTTTATTTCCGTATTAGCATATATTGCTGAGAACACCAATAAAGACACACAAGTTTCACATCTAAACTGCTAATTGTACATATTTACCATAAGCAAGTGCAAGTACCAAAAATCATCCTCAAATCAGGCTTCTAAGTTTTACCAACTGCACACCCGCATTCAATAAAACAGAAAAGACGAAGCAAGTTATGTATCATCCTTTTTTAGCTGGAGAAGGAAAGCGAGAAACCCCTAAATACCTATGCACAGGAATGATTACAGAGCTCACAGAAAACACACAGAGCAACAGCTGATGTATTTATTCAGGGAGAAATAAGCCCTTTCTAGATAAGTCACATAAAAATGGCAGGTACCTCTGCTGTGTGGTTGGTTTGTTTTAAACAAAATAAGACAAAAGATGCTAGAAGCCCCCTCGCTTCTCTTTGTGAAAAACAGAAGTGCAAGGTGAAACAAACCAACCAACCTGGATGTCAGAATCCATCTCCTACCCGGGCATCAGTGATGACCAGTCAGCACTGTCTCCTCTTCTCTTATGGCTACTCAGGACTAATGAATTTTGCCTTGATCAGTTTCTCAACTTTCGTTATGACCCCCATCTCCTGGCTCATCAGTTTTCTTGCAGCCCAGTAAATTGGCAGCTGCTCAGTTCCTTCAGGGGAGAGAAGCGAGAGTCAATTGTAATAATGGGCTGCAATTACTCCTGTGTTGCAGGAACTGAGCTGCTGACTGCTGTCATTTTATCTGCCTTTGAACTTCTTTATGACCCCATGGCAAGGAATTACAGCCCTTGGCTGGAAAAAACATCACACCTCTCATCATCACACAACGTCCTGCAGAGCCTCTCTAACGAGTGCCAGACAAGGCCGATTGTGGAACAGGAAGCAGTATACAAACCCATATTAATTATACTCATACAGCCACGCTGCTTCAAGAACCTTTTTTAAACCTTACTCACATATCCGTAACACAGCTCTGCCTACTGACTTAAGACTGTAGACATGTATAAACATGAAAAAAATGCAGTATAGGGGATATAGACTTCTCTCGGCCTAGATGCAGAGTATAGAAAACCGTACGATTTGAAAACATTGGACAGTACAAGACAGAGACAATAATTTTGCCATAATCAAAATGCATCATATCCAATGGACAGCAGTTTGGTTTTTTTTAATAGACTAACTCACCTTAAACAAAGAAATGGACAGGAGCTGTAACACTCAATTAAATATTAGATATCAGAATCCTGAAAAGAATTGGCAAAGTCAATAATAAAGTGTTTATCTTCATGAGTAAAACACACCTGTCAGCCATTGCCTTCTTCAGCTCAACATTTTTTAATCGAAGCAACTTTTATTGGAAATACTGCAGAAGTACAACATAAAGGTCCCCAAAAGAAAAAAACAAACAAACAAATAAAAGTTGTTTGAAATGCTCAAAACATACTAATGTCACTAGGCCTCACCTGAAATACAAACAAGATTATTTCCACCTTTTATTTCCTGAATCTTTGCTTTCCATCTTCTCTGTTACTAAGCAGAATATATTTTCCTTCTCAACCACTGTCCAGGCACGTTCACATGGTCCTCCAGATGACCACTGCCAATTGTTTTGGCAGCCTTCCACCTTAAGTGAGTGTAACAAAGCTTGACTTTTGCTAGAAGTCAGTGCATGTAACATTTTTCAAATGTTTCTTTAAAAGTGTTAGATATCCATCAATCGTTCTGGTGGATCTCTGGGGGGAACCTCACCCATATGCTGAGATGGAAGTAACTTGTGACTGAAGTTTTCTAGAAATATCTGTAAGATATTGATTTTAATGAATGAGTTCTAAAACATACCATCTCTAGCAATATATTATTTTGCATGCAAAATATTTAAGAGGGAGAATTTCATTTAATAACAATGGCATTGAAGTGTTTCATGAGGCAATAATTCAGTTTGAGTTGATTAAGTTCAAATTTGTTGGCCTAGCAATTTATTAACCAGGAACAGAAATTATTGCTGAGAAAGCACACTGGGGTATTCCCCACATTCTTACTGAGGTCTAAATCATAAATTCCCTTCCTTTTGCTGTAAGGATGGTGCACTTNAAAAAAAGAAAGTGGAGTAAAAAAAAAAAAAACAACAGTTTGTTATTACCTGAACAATGCCATACTGCTCCAAACAACAGAAAGAAACCAGCACAAATGAAAAGCAATTTCTTCAAGGTCCAAAAGACTAGAACGCCACTTAAGTAACAATGATATTAAAGTTCTCAGTATTTTAAGGATCATCTTTGTAATGCTTATTTTAAGCCATTCACTTTGCATAACTGATGAAAACTCAAATGGCCTAATTATTCTCGTTGTCCAATACCAATTCCGACCTTTCTCTCAACTGCCAGTAAAGATACTGTTCACATTTCCAGTGCACACTGTGCAGAAGACAACAGTTCTGGAGCAAGAGTCCACTGTTTGATAGATTGTTTGTAACAAAAAGGTGGATGGTAAACGAGTATGAAGGAAAAAAAAAAGGGGGGGGGGGATGACTACAAATTGCAGGCTTATTAAACAAATTCCAACGGTCCTTACCCTGATGAACTCCGACAGACATCCAAGTGAGACCGCCCAACCTTGAAAATCATTATGAAGTAACACCAGAAATCCATGAATGCCAAAACGGTTTTCTTTATGAACACTGTGCTTTTCCTGCTTGTTCAGCTACTGCAAGCTAAATGCATTATGATCAATCACCTGCTTTTAAGTGCTTGGGGTTCTAGACATTACAGTGTCAGTTACAAGGCACATTAATGAATTGCAGGCATACACTTTGGTCTCCTGCTGGTGCATGCTAATCCATTTTATTTAGTATTGCAACCAAGGAGAACATTTTAATCATCATAATGTGACTGCCAGTGCTCATCTGATCATACTCATCATAGATTAGGCAAATCCTAACGTCTTCAAGAATATTGCTTTTCCACTTCAGACATGACAAAAGAATAGTCTCACCTCTCTGCTGAAGTTGAGCTTTCATGGAAGGATATCCATACAACTTAGCTCTTTATTATATAGGCAAATGTACTAAAAAAAATAAATCCTTTTGTGACATTACTTGTCTGAGCTCTGCCACACCAATTAAAGATTAAATTCATAAACTGCATTTAGTTAACTGAGTTGTAACATTTCAAAATTGGCAAGTCGATATATGCTAAATAATTAAAAATTTGCAATGGCATATCACGGTACTTTTAACTAATTAGGAAATGGAATTCACATACACTATCATAACACATGTTTGCACCTATCTTTAAGTTTGTGGAATGAACACTTCAGTGAGGATATGCTGTCTACACTGCCTAAGAAACACTCTGCTCTTTGCTGTTGTAAGAGCTTTGTAACTTTACATAAATATTAATATTTCAGCTATCCTAATTAGTTTAACACCTGAAGTAAAGGATGCAAGCTGCGGAAAAAAAGTAACTAGTGTTGCCACAGGTATGTTTAAAGTTACTTCTGTCCTAAACATGGCAAATGCATAGAAGTAACAGACAGAAAAAAATGGGTTTTACATTGCCCTCAATTTAAAAGAGAAAAAGCAAACCAAAGCTATTGAGTAGTTTTTCAGCATGTCTCCTTATGAGACCTGACTGATATGTTTACAATTAAACAGGAATCAACTAGGTACAAAATAATGTTCTAGCTGCATTTAATTCCACAGAATATTGAGCTATTGAAAGAAGAGAGATCTAACTATTCTTGACAAATACTACTTTTTTTTTTTCCAGTTTCATTGTTATCTCAAACGTTCTTCTTGCACATATAAAAAAAGAAAACACTCCATTATTTAAGTGTATATATACGTATATATGCACACACACTGATTATACAATCTTTCAGGCTCAGTGAATGCAGAAATAACTTGTTCACGTGATTTAAAATAAATAAATAAATGCAGACCTGGTCTACCATTAGAAATGAAAGTACACATAATGATGCTCTGCTTCCTATATTTATGACTTTTGATCCAATAGATTATTTTACTATGGGATTTGAAGCCAAGCTAGTAGTTCTTAAATGCAAGTAACATGTATAGTGATGGTTAATGCTTTCTGATAATTCCAGTACTCTTAAAGCAAAACAATTTCCCCAATACTGCATTAATAGTGATATAACCTTATGACAAGTAGATCCAAAACCTCCTTCAGTGGTTTACACATGTGCTGTGCCACTCTTTAAAATCTCTTTTCTTCTTCATAGTATTCAAAAAATCCTACTTTTCTTCACTGTTAATTTTTACATGATCAAGGTAGCTGGCTGTATGTGTATTAGTCATCCAGAAAGCTTGACTGAGCATTACAGAGAAGCTGATAACTTTGCAATTTCTTTCTTCCTTCCCTACCCTCCACCCCAAATCAAATTAATCACAAAGGTTTTGATCATTGTGGAAGCATTAGGCTTTCTATCATGTTTCAGGATTGCTTTGGGTGTACTTACATCTCAATGAGATCTTAATAGCATAAAAACAAATGAACAAGAAAAATAAAATCCTCAGAGCCAATGTTTAATTGCACATAGAAAAGTTTAATGTTAACTTTGCTTTTTAACTTTGAGCTTTGCTCAGAGTTCCTCATTAGATGTCAAGATCTTCTAAGCAACTATTTTTCTTTCTACTCAACTTACATTCAACTCCTCTCTGCAACTCTTCTTTCATATAGCTGTTGCCATCATGTTGGACTCATTTCGTATTCACAAATATTATCAGGATGATACAATGAAAAACCTAAATACATTAAAAAAGGCTTTCTCATGCTGCTTTAGCATGACAGACAATCACTACTACTCATCTTCAGGACTTCATTTAACAACTGTTCTCTGTTCACCTTCGATTGTTAGACACTTTCTACTGTACTTAATAGATCCTTTACTTTTTTTTATTAAGAGTTTCTCTTTCTCATCCATCATGTTCATGATTATTAATCAGGATTACATTTTCTCCAGGGAAAAACAGAACATTTCCTAATGAGCAATCGCCTTGCAGAGGATCATTATAAATTCCCATTGCTATATACCAGAAAGTCACGGACTTCTAAGTCTGCCCCTGAATACCAACCACATCATATCTGGCACTGTATTTCACAGAATCATAGAATGGTTTGGGGTGGAAGGGACCGTTTAAAGATAATATAGTCCAACGCCCCCCTGCATTGACAGGGACATCTTTCACTAGATCAGATTGCTCAAAGCACTCTCCTTTAAGCCTTTGTTTCTTATGAGAGATAAGAACACATCTCGCTTCCTACGCACACAGATACATGCACGCATCCATTCCACTTCCCTCCACTGACATGCACATCACTTCCTCTATTTCACAATGCCGATCTCAAGCATCATCTTTGACTTGTCATTTCATGTATCCCCTTTATCTGTTCTTGACACTATCATAGAATGGTTTGAGGTGGAATGGACCTTAAAGATCATCTAGTTCCAACCCTCCTGCCATGGGCAGGGACACCTCCCACTAGATCAGGTTGCTCAAAGCCCCATCCAACATGGCCTTGAACACCCCCAGGGATGGGGCATCCACAATTTCCCTGAGCAACCTGTGCCAGTGCCTTACCACCCTCACAGTAAAGAATTTCTTCCTAATACCTAATCTAAATCCACCCTCTTTCAGTTTAAAACCGTTCTATCACTACACTCCTTGATAAAGAGTCCCTGCCAATCTTTCCTGTAGGCCCCCTTTAGGTACTGGAACACCACTATAAGGTCTCCCTGGAGCCTTCTCTTCTCCAGGCTGAACAACCCCAACTCTCTCAGCCTCTCCTCATAGGAGAGGTGCTCCAGCCCTCTGATCATCTTTGTGGCCCTCCTGTGGGCTCGCTTCAACAGGTTCATGTCCTTCTTATTTTGGGGACACCAGAGCTGGATGCAGTACTGCAGGAGGAGTCTCACCAGAGTGGAGTAGAGGGGCAGAATCACCTCCCTCGACCTGCTGGCCACGCTGCTTTTGCTGCAGCCCAGGATGCAGTTGGCTTTCTGGGCTGTGAGCGCACATTGCTGGGTCATGATGCTTCTCATCCACCAACACCCCCGAGTCCTTCTCTGCAAGGCTGCTCTCAATCCATTCTCCACCCAGCCTGCATTTGTGCATGGGATTGCCCTGACCCACATGCAGGACCTTGCACTTGGTCTTGTTGAATTTCATGAGGTGGCATGGGCCTACCTCTCAAGCCTGTCCAGGTCTCTCTGGATAGCTTCCCTTCCCTCCAGTGCATCAACTGCTCCACACAGCTTGGTGTCGTTGGCAAACTTGCTGAGGGTGCACTCAATCCCACTGCCTGTATCACCAACAAAGATGTTAAACAGCACCAGTCCCAGTACCAACCCCTGAGGAATGCCACTCATCACTGGTTTCCACTTGGACATCGAGCTGTTGACTGCAACTCTGAGTGCAGCCATCCAGCCAATTCCATATGCACAAAGTAGTGCATCTATCAAGTATGCATCTCTCCAATTTAGAGACAAGGATGTCTTGCAGGACAGTGTCAAATGCTTTGCACAAGTCCAGGTAGACGATGATTATCATACCCTTTGCCATCTTCTACTTGTTTAATATAACTTCCTGTAATATGTCTTTTGATATTGTCCAGTTTTGCTTTAAATTAGCAGTAGAGAGGAAATTAAAATTACTAGGCACTCTCTTACTGGTTCACTCAACATGAATAAACATTTCCATCTGCCACAGAGCAAATCTTTTCAATCTTCAACAAAATAAAAGACCCTCTGAAATCAATAAGAGCATTGAGCCAAAATGAAACAAGAGGTTTTTGATAAGAAATAGATACTATTGCTGGTACATAACAGAGAAAATACTCATCACTATTCAAGCTTTAACTTGTAGTCATGCATGGAGGCAAAGAGTCACAAATAATTATGGCACACAGCCATACATACCATTTCCCAGTCTCCATATTTGGCAAAGTTCCCTCAAATATCCAAGGTAAATACATCTATTTCAGAACCACCCAAAGCAGTAACAAAGAGGATCCTGAATTCTCTTTATCAAAGCCAAATTCTAGTGCAAACATTGTGACACCTAGGCCCTCCCTGACTTCAGATACCAGTGAATCTTAAACACACCCTAACGAAGGGAGTATATTCTAGCAGATCATGCAAGCATCTGTCAGAGCCCTTCTGATGGTCACAGAGGGGAGGTTATCACTGGCACCACCACAGCAGACTGACATTTCAAGCCAATGTTTGAGCTGTCATGAAGGATCAGATGACATGTTTTTATTTAAGCACGAATGATTTTGAAATAGAAATGGGAATTTCAACAAGTTGCAGGTTGAACAAATTGATTCTGTACAATCTATTTTTCACTTCTGCTCCAGAGAGGAAGTTTAAGAAATTCGCACTACATGGAGAGTCAAAGAAATTGATGGTTTCATACGAGCACTGTATCACTGCCAGAAGCTCAAGCTAAACCAATCACTTTTTAACTAGAAATGGGCCTGAGACATGATGTTCTGATCTCAATCTGAACTTCACGAAGTTCATGGTGGTTATGTTAGGATTTGGCATTTGGCTTAGGATCTTCTCTTTTAACAATGAAGAAAAATCTTTTAAAGTAACAGTGGACTCTCCTCTATCAAGTTTAATAGAAATCAATGAATCAGCTTGATCCGATCTCATTTCAACATTGTAAGAAGTCTAAATAGGTGTCTTTTAGCACTGCAGTTATAATAAACCCGTCTAGAGTCTCTCTGGGAGTCATTCTAGTATGGAAGTGAATTCCAATATGAACAGGATTTGAGGGCATCCCTGGACATATTTGCCTGGTAATTACTGGCTAAAGCGCAAACTTGAGTTGGGGAAAGATTTTTAGAACAACACAGCCCTCTAATGGCATAATGCTGTATTAATGGGTTTTCCTTCAGTGCTGCAGTAAAAAGAATTCGGTTTTCAACTTGAAAACAAAACACAAGAGGTACAGAGAGAAGAATTACAGACTATGAAAGCTTAAAGACAGAAGCTATTTCTTCTGATTCCCAAGTAGCCAGAAATTGCATAAAGAAAGAGACATTGTTCAAATGAAGGATGTAAAAAGAAACCCTCTAGGACCATTTGATATTTTTGGTTTTAAGTAAATAAGCTTTGGGAAGAAGCTGATTTTGCACCATTGTTTTTAATATCCATACACACAGAATGAGCTGACAGGCTGGCAGCATGTCTAACCTTCATTCTGTTTCAGGGCTTGATTTCAGTTTGCCTTCTGCTACACTACAGTCAGTGATCTCTGCAGAGCATCCATGTAGTAGAAGGGAATAAACACCTAGTAGAAAGGAAGTATAAAGGCGCGCTTTCACGATCAGCAAAAGCAAATCTGAAATCAATGATGTTGAAAGGGCAGAGCTGATACAACTTACCATACAGCTGCACAAGCAATAGAACTAACACACATGTACACACACAAAATAATAATAAAAAACCCTGTAAGAAAATAAATTGATTGGGGGGGAGGGGCAGACTTAGATTATTTTAGATAATCATAATCTGCACCCTGAAAATGTGTAACAGAGCAATCAAGAACCCTTCAACAATGAATGGGTCTGGAACAGTTCTGTATCAACATACATGGTCAGAAAAACTGACTCAGCATAGTGGGCAGAGCTGGGAGTGCCCTATCTCAACAGAGAAAGATCAAAGGACCACTCAAGACAAGAAAGATGCTCCCAATAGTTATATGCAGGTAGAGTAAGGAAGAAAGCAAAAACTGGATGCCTGGTATGAAGACTCTCAGGAGGGACATGGCTAGTTTCAAATGACCTATCACTCTGGAAGAGAAATTCCTCCACAAGTCTGTATACCTCATTGAAGGATCACATTTTTCCCTTAGTCAAGAAGCTTAGAACATCCATAAGGGAGCATTCAAAAATATTCAGAGGCATAAGATTAATACAGTATTTATTTTGCAGTTAAAAGTGACTGATTACAATGAACATCCACAAAGAGAGGACTCTTATTGATGAGAACGCATTCCCAGGATTCTCACTGATGAACTACCTGGAAACCCCATCATGGAACAGCAACATCGAGCATTGCAGCAGAGTGTGGGTCATGCCACAGGCAGAGACTGTAAAGTAAGCTGGTTGACTTCATTCTTGCTACTGTACTGACGTAAGAGAACCTCTGTGAAGTACAGGGTTTCAGGCTGGGAAGGTGGCGTTTATGTTTTGGGTTTGTTCCTCCTTAAAGATATTTAGCTGTAAACTTTACTTAAACAAACTAACTGGCAGGTCACCTATTCATTACAATAATCAAGACTGAGGAGTTCAGTATAGCTAAAGAGTACCGTGCTCAGCTATGAAGACCAATTCCTCTCCATGCTGCTCATTCAGCAAAATGCATCCTGCAGGCTTAAATTCAAGTGAAATGTAGCTAATACAGTTTTGGTTAAATATTACATCTAAATCATTTGTGGACTTTTGTTAGAGCTACAGAACAGTATAAACCCATAAATTGCATCACATTTTTGATTAGTTGGTTGTTGACTGACCTCAAAGAATGTATCTGACAAGTAAAACTTCCTTGAAGCACAGTAAGTAGAAAGAAAAAAAGGAAAAAAAAGTCTTTCTCAGTCTCAAATTTCCTGCCATTCCCTAGGAAAGAATATTAAGATCTAATATTGCACATTATGCGGTCCCTCAAGCCCATCTAAATAATTTCACACGTAAGAGGATAACAGGAGAGAAAGTGAGATCAACTCCAAAATGACAAGTCTTACTGAGAGACCATTCACATTTGAAAGAGGAGCTTGCCTGTACACAAATTTGAGAGAAATTGCAAACAAGGCAAGCATGTTAACACCACCGACCCCAAACACCCTTCAGAGGTTCCAGCTACTTGTGGGTCATCAATTTCCTCACACAGAAATAATTTCTTCCATTTAATGCCCTGCAATAGATTTTTCTTCCACTAGTTCACATAGGGGATAATTGGGTTCAATGAATGACTATCTACAGCATCCTAAAGAGTTCCACAGCTAACTACTTTATATCATATATATATCCATGCCCAAAACAAAACAAAAAGCCCTCGATTTTTGGGAGCTGAAATGATAGGCCTACTTCATGATTTTTAATACTGGATTTGTTTAAAGTATTACAGTGCACAACAGAAACTGTCCAATCTAGGTTTTTAAACACAAAGAATGTAAGTTTTGAATATTTAGCTGAAGCATCACTTAAATACCACAATCTACTTCTGTATAGCACGCTTTCGAGAGCACTGTATTATAGGACAATGAAACCAGTGCACAAAATAAGCCTTCCGATTTAGTAGACTGCTTATGGCACACATTTTAAAAGTGAATTAATCCCAGCCCTGCCACTAACCTGTTGTGACACTCAGGGCTTTTCACTTCACCTCACTATATATTCGCTTTTTCCACTGTACAATAGACATAATGATACTTTGCCTGCTTTTTGAAGCCTTCTGAGAATTGCAGCAATAAAGTACTACATAAAAAGAGATACGCATTTACATTGAAATGCACCTATTCACAAAGAGCCATCAATTTCCAACTCACTAGTTAAATCATCTTTATAAGCATTCATTCACAAAAAGCATATGAAAAATTTACCTGCTCATTTTTGCAGATCCACACAGTATTCCCCTGAAGTAGAATAAAGATTTTGGCTTTGTATCCTTTCAGCTCAAGATATCCGCTTTTCTCAGGGGCGACAGAAGTTCGAGACCGAGAATTATTATCAGACTGTGATTTCAAGGCACTGAGCATCGTATTAACCCAGTCATTCCTTTCTTCTAAGCAAAAAAAAAAGAATAAAAAAATTAGACAAAAACACATGGTTAAGCAGCAGCTCATTCTTCTCTACACACCAGTTTTCCTGTTCTTCCTACAATGCTATGCTGGTTGATGGTACAGCTATAACACATCAGAGAGAACATCCACCTTGAAGAGAAGGTGTAAACAAAAATAACACGAGAGTCCTTATCAGTGGAGATGTTAGTAAAGACAGCCATTCAATTAACTCCCAACAATCAACAGACAAATTGAAAGTTATACAAACTGATCATCAAGATTCTTAAAATCATGACTACTAGTTCTAAGATGCTTAATTCCAGACAGCTTAAAGACTGAGGTGGTAGACAGGTGGCATGTTCACCTTCTGGAAGCCAGATCAATGGGTAAGAGCTACAGAAGTTATGTAAGCAAAAACCGAGGAGCCTAAATATCATCTGTCACTAAAGAGGCAAGCCATCACCAATGCTATTCTGTGTTTGGCCGTGCTTTTAAGCAAAAACACTTGTCAATTTACAATCTATTCCATTAAGGTGTAGTGGTTAAGCTTGATATTGTCAAGGGTACGGAGTAATCAAGAAAGTGCATGTTTGAATGTCTTTGCATGCATTATTAATTTAACATCTTACAAACACATGAACACAAGTAGGTGAAGTAATAAAGTTCCACTCAGTCTCATTCACTATGTTCAGATATTTCACCAGACTAAGATCGATATACTTTAATGCTGAATGCTCTGAATGAATTAGACTTGCCCATGTGATTGGAACATCGTGAATGTTTCAACTCTCTGCTCTGAAGGATTCAGGTCATAAATTATACTGGGGGGAGGAGGTGAGAGGTAAGGACATTTCTATCCACAGTATATATAAAGTTGATACAATCAGGGCTGAACGCTGCAAAAACCACTATTAAAACAGTAACGTGCTTACTACACGACTAAGTGTCATGTGTGCAATAAGAAGGAAAAAATACACTAACTTAAGCGTCAGAAAATAGTTTGAAGAGGAAGATAGCACCGCAAAAGACTAGCACAGTGGAAGGTGATCCAAGCGCTTCTCTTAGAAGTTTTGTTTTAATACACACTCTTTTAAAGTACTGTGAAAAGATCACTGGAATATCTTGATATAGTTGAGGGCATCAATTTACTTTAAAAGTTGTGGGTTTGTTTTTTTTTTTAAATGGTATTTCACTCCAATTAAACTGCATCTGATCAGGTTATCCTCTAATTCATTGCTGCCACCCAACTACCTAATTTTTTGCCCCCAAATGCCCCTAAACTTTCCAAAGCAATATATATAGGTTTTTTCCCTCTAGATATTGAAATCAATCCCAAAACAGTGTACTTTTGATAAACCAAAAAATAATACATTAGAGCACTGAAAGAAAACAAAACAAGCACTATAATCCACTGATTGCAGACCAACGTTGGTACCAAGGGACACAGGTCAATGAAGACAATGATAGCATTCTTATTTTGATACTCCAGCAAAAAGAAAGGAGAGTTAATAAATAAGGCACACATGATGAAATATGTATAAAAGTGCTCATTTCAAAATCTTTGAAAAGAAGTTAAGTACCCTTTGAATAGTCCCAGAAAAATTCCCCACCACAAATCCACAGAAGGAATAGCATCAAGTAACAGTTTGTGCACATAACAGAAAGCAAGCAGAGTTATTTACATAATTTACTATGAATACATCATCCAGGTCTGGATACAGTAAGGACCAAATTACCTGTACAACACACATTTCTAAGCTTAAGTGAACAGCTTTACAGACAGGCCACTATGTCCAGTGATGGTTATATACCAAATGAAAACACAATTTTGTGCATAACAAGTGGTCGTTCCGAATATATTATAAGTCAGTATAAGTTGTTAATGTTTTTATAGTATTCAAAGGCAATGGTCCATAAAGCAAATTACGGCCCTACAAAATGTACTGCACTAAGATAGTTATGTTCCAATTTATAAAAAAAATAAAAAAAATACTTGGAAGAGAAGGGCAAAAATAATAAAAATAGACATACTTTTTAACTCAGTTAAGGGCATAAAAATGCCTGAAATGATTTGAGCCAAACCTGATAAGAAGGATTTGTTCACTGATGCTGCACTCCTGTTACAGCCTGCAGCGAATGTTTACAACCAAGCTATAACCCATAAAAATGGGATTTGATAATGGAAATGCTGAGAGACCCTTAGCTATAATGGATCTGGCATGTACTGCTGTAAATACCTATTGCATATCTTTTTTTTCCTAGGTATTCCATTTTATTTGATTGTTTCCATAAATAAGTCATACATGCACTGCTATTGATTCCACATATTACAGCTGTAGGTTGATAAAACATTAAATTAGAAGGCATACTAACTTCCTTACTACAATTTACATTTGTATTCTCTATCAATACATGGCTGAAAATACAGTATAAGGCAGTAAATACAGACACACAGAAAACCCCAAATTTCCTTTGATCAGAGCATCGCATTCAAGCCATCAACTTCATTGTTGCTCTCTGTCAATTTTATATCAAGTGGTGACTTGGAGCAGATGGCTGAGAGTACACAGGTTATAAGAGCTGCTAGAGAGACCTGAGGAACGAACAGAAAAATTCATCTTTGGGAAGGATGGGGGAGGAGGCAGAAGAGATGGAAAATAGTATCCTCATTTTGATATTTTTAAGCCATTTCCCAACAACTTCAGTTGTTCTTACAAAGCTTACAGTTATCTCTAGCTTCACTTTATAAGCCCAAACCAGCTGGATTCCAGAAATATTTCTGCTAATATAACAAGTTATATTTCACAAATTTAACGGCAGTGGTTACATGGCTTTTTGGTAATCATTAGAAATACACATGTTCTACTTACCTTCTTTATCCACACGGAAGACAAAAGTCCTATGGGATGTGACAACTTCAAATTTATTCTCCCCATGAACTCTTACTGTTGCTATAGCAGAGAGCAGTATTATTCCCTTTGAGAACACTTCCTATAATAAAAAAGCAATAGAAATAGTTAATAACTCTCGTGGAATGTTAAATGGCTCTCAGGTAATATTACTTGCCATGATGTTTAGGAAGTTCACATACACAGTCTCTGCTCCTAAAAGTTCACCACACTATTAATAAAACTGCATCAATAAGCAAACCACTTCACTACCTACACATCACCAACTTCACTGTTCTGGGTCTATGCACACCTACTGCCTTCTAAAATAAGAGTAAAATCCCATGGTGAGATAGAATACATATATTTGAGATACCACTTCATAAATTGTCTCATGACACTAATACTGCAAAATGTCACACACTCATAAATTTACAATCTTATGCCAAAGTAAATTACATTGACTATCTCACAGAACCATATAATAATATAATTATTATACTTGTAGAACAGAATCAGAAAAAGGAAAAAATTATGCCTTCTCCAGGCAGAAAATTCCAAAGCATTTTTCTGGTCCTTCCCGACTCCTTCAGCCAATAAGAAAAGTAAATTCACTGATTTTATCCCTAATTTTGAACTCAAATGGGGTCACCACTCTCTGGAAAATCCCATTGCCCTGTAATTTCTAACCATAATCATCCAGCTTGGATCAGGTATGTAATTTTCTGCTATATGAGGTAGGAGGCGGACGATCCCTCAAAAACATCATTTGGCGTTAGAGCAGATTTTACCAAAGTTGGCTAATTTCTAACTAGGAATCAGGACAACTGAACTGAACACAAAAGCAAGACAGGAAAAATGAATTACTACAAGTACTTTCTTCAAGTGGCTCGTCTTCTAACCCAATTAACCTAAGTATTCCATATATTGGGGGTGGGGGGAAAGGAAAGCTCAAGCAGATGTGCAACACTTCAGAAATACTTCTACACAATTCCTGGCTTCCAGAGTTAATACTGCTGCTCTTGTCTCCACTATGCTTTGATCAATTGGTTTTCTGACTAAGACAATTCAGATATACTGCTAAGATTTATGATCCAGACGCAGTAATAGTCCAAGAGTCAGCTCCCCATAAAGAATTTGTACTGCAATAACTTTACTCCCAAAATATAAATTATTATAATAGACTATACAAGGACTTAAGGAACCACTGTGAATGATAAGCATGAAGGATACACAGGATCATTTTCTTTGTTTACCGAGTTTAATATACTACTGATTTTCACCAAAGTCACACTCTTATGTTGTTTCACTTCTAGGTACTAATATACGTCAGTGAATGCAGTTTAGCAAAACAATGAATAGAAATATTGAAATACAGATTAAGTGAACATGTTACTATCATTACACGCAAGAACTACTCTGTCACTCAGAATGATCTTAGCAGTGCACATCTATTTTCATTATGGCTATATTTGTTAAAGAGAGATTTTAACATATTTGTTAATAAGGTTGGATATTATGTTAACTACTGATCCTTCACAATGGCAAAGCAAACTTACTACATATGTTATTTCTAAAGGTGTTCAGATATAATTATATTACGGTGTTTGCAGGCATCTACTGGCTGTATTTGGTACTGTAAGAGAATAATTCAGGCTGCTGGAACCTATTTTATTTTATTTGCTTAAAAAAACCCAACGTCAGTTTCCCTTTAAGCTGAGCATAGCTTTGGTTTTGTTATTTAAACAATCATCCTTCTTAAAGCTTTGTTCCTGGAGACAAACAAATTTTCAAATACAATTTAAACCGTAATAATTTCTCAATCTTTTTTCTGCAGCAGCTTCTCTTTCACGTGCAACAAATAATACCTACCGTTAAAAAGTTCTTGTTGATCACAACACAATTTCTCTCTTTGAAATACTCCAGACTAGAAATTAAGTGAATTATTTAAGAATACAGAAAACAAAAACAAATAATCACAGCCGAGAACCTCACAGATATTTATTCTGTCACTGAGAGGTGTTACACTAGTTTTAGGGCTGCTAAAAAACAGAACAACTGACAGAACAACTTTCTAGTGGGGGAAAAAAAAAAAAAAAGGGATTTCTTGATATCAGCTGCTTTGATGAAAACTTTTATTTTCAAATACAGCCCAACAGAGTCCTCCCTGACAGTTGTGTTCCAGAGCTAGGCTAAAGATCCTGGAAAACACTGTTTTGCACTGCTTTGGCTTTCCTTCCACAACAGATTAAATATGACCTATTTCAAGAATGACAATGATTCACCTCTTTCACAGATAATGTTGTTATTTGTTATGCTCACATGCAACATAACAGAAGAAAATATTGAATTTCTCCACATGAAAAGGCAAGACTTTTTCCTAAATCACCAATACATTTGTCAGGGACCCTAAGAAGTTTTTCTTTAAAAACTTTCAACAGAATCAGCAGTTTTTGCCTTACTATGAAGTGTATTTTAGAGCACTAGAGTTCTCCTGCCAAAAGTAGGAAGAAATTTGAAACAAAAAACTGTGCACGTTGGGCAGCTGAAAAGAATTCTCAAATTTTATCTTCCCCTCTTCAGTTTGCTCTCACTTCAGTTAACCACATTCTGTTATGACAAAACCACACGGGATGTTGATCTGACCACATCAACTTGCTCAGGACCATGAACATAGAAGAAGTGGGCAGCATCAGATTCAAACAAAAATAGTTCCTAGGTCAGATGCTGTTTGTAGAAAACTGAATATTTTTTCATATATGCAGATATAAAGTGAAGAAGAGATCTCTACTGATTAGAAGTTGACGTACAACTAGATCAAGGTGCAAGAAATATTCAGAAAATTAAGGTTTAAATCATTCAGAGCATTTAGATGGGCTAAGTACACGTTTTCAGGAATACTACCCTCTGTGTCTTCCCTCCCCACCCTCCACTTGTTTCACTCTTCATTAGCCATGTAGCATACTTCCCCTTCTTGAGAATCTCACTCTTCTCAAGTTCCTAATTTGAATGACAAATACTGGTATTTATTATTGGTAGTGTTTCTGGGTAAAATAAACAGTTTCTTTCCCCCGAGTCTACCATTCTCTGCTTGTAATAATAAAAAAAAAATAAATCCGAGTATGGATTGGTTTCCTTTTGAGAACTGCTTTTAATTGATATGTGAAACCAGAAGCAGAGCAATTCCTTTATAACACTCTTGTCTGAGTAGGAACATACTTGGACAAACACACATTAGAATAGACTGATGCTGCCATTGAGATCTAAAGTTTAAACAACTTCCCAATTTAAAAAAAAATAATTTTATATATATATATATGTATAGCTAGCCACGTAGCTAGAAAGAGGGACCCAGTGCCTCGCAATGAACTATCCCTGTCTTTTACCAGAACTGGCTCCTGAGCTGCACGCAGGTCTTGATGGGTCTGCAAATAGTTGCTTACAATGTCAAGGTAACAACACATAAGCAACAACATAACATGCTGGTATGGATCTACCGGACAATATGAATACTCTGGGTCTGGGAGCACTGATCCAGCAGAGACCACTTGACCAAAAACTCGTGTTCCCCAGTGACACTACTGCTCACCCAACACAATCCCACTGTGCACCAAGAACTATTGGTAGCCAACTATGTTTTCCTCCTATCTGCAAGCTAGTCAGAGTTTCACCAAATCCTCAGTTCCCAGAATTTACTTCAGGCCTCGCAGTTTTCAGACATACAAAAAGTTCTTTGTATATGACTCATCAAGTTAACATGTCAGACACCCAGACTTGGTCAAACTGTATACACACACAGACCAACCAGCATCTCTTTCCATCCCAGGAGTGAGGTTTTGTATTCAGATTCCAGGAAAAGTGAGATAAAGAGGCTTCAGACCAAAGCTTTTGCAAGCTCCTGAGAGTCTAACCTATCACAGAGACCTTTTAAAGAGAGGATGTAGAGTTGGTAGCTTTCTATGCATCATGTGATACACTAAATATTCCCCTGAGCAGAAGGGAAGAGGAATCTCCTACGACAGATGAATATAACAAGTACTATTCTAGAGCAATTGACCTTCAAGTAACCTTTTCAGTGACCTTCAAAAAAAAAAAATAAAAATCCCCAGTGCAGATACAAGATCTAAAATTCTGTATTAGCATTTCTTTCCCTAATTATGCTACAGACAGTGTTAAGCAAATCCCAACACTGTATTTTTCAAGTCTTTCCTAATGACTAACCCTGCTTTTCTGCTCCTCTGAAGCCCTGGGATGAATACCACAAAGGGGTAGCATTTTTTGTCACTGAAATCCAAATTTATTCTATTGTTCCCTTTATCTACAAAATCATGTCTTCACCTGTGAGTGAAGCAAAGTAAGCAAGTAAAAACAGATTGTTTCATGTTTCTAATCAGTAGGCATAAAAATCAATGTAAATAATTTTTTGAGCTTGTTCTTAATTTCTATGATCCCTGAGGAAATAAGCAGCCTCTTCCTAATTCAGTTCTATCCCCATCATAAACTGCTAAAATAGGTCCAAGAGCATGCATACTATAAAGCACCTATAGGACTCTTACTGATTACTACTGCCCAGCATACTGCTCGGGAACTTTTACTTGAAATTGTATTTTGTTCCTAATTTAATATGCTTCGTTAACAGGAAATGCTTTCCCCCATTTCAGATACCACACATGCATAAAACCTCATCTCCACCAAACATGCATATTATACAATCATCTATCACTTTTGAGTCTAAGTAGTATTTCATTTCTTCCAAGAAGAGAAATTAATTAATCATAGAGTGAAAGAAAAATAATTTTCTAGTGGTCTAGAGTATATTAAATAAAAGAAAAAAAAACCTTTCACAAAAAAAGAAAACAAGAAAACCATGTTTAAAGACAGGTCTCACAACAAATAGACAAAAAAAAAAAGTAGTTTCTATTGTGAAAAAGTAGTATCAATAGGTCAGGTAAGCCTTTCGTAAACTTCAGTTTCACAGATGGAATACACATTTTCTTGAATTCCATGATTTACAAAATCATTTTTGTATCACATCTCAGAATTGAACTACTTTAATCAAAGCAACTCATGAGTCTGCAAATGTTTCAGTAAGATTCAATCCTTAGGTACAGAAACAAAGAACAGCCACTGACATCACAGTACTATGCCTATTTTAAAGAGACCCATTCAAACATAACATACCCCAATAAGATGTGATTATTCCTAGAAGACAAACAGGAAAGGGACAAGTGTATGGGTTTTTTTTTGTTTTTAAAAGGTCTTCCAGGCAAGTTTTAATTTCTCTCTCAAAAACTCCAGCATGCTGAGTTTCCATTACAAGACATTTTGCGACCACCATCAAAATAACACTGGATCTCTTAAATGTGCTTTGTATGATCCTGTTCTGTTTTGTAGAGTGCAGCAGTGTCACTCTTTCAAATAAAGTAAAAAGTTCTGGTGACATCTACCTGAAAAGGTCAGGAATACAAGCCCTACTAGAAAACAAGATGAACAATATGTGAAGATTTCAAGGACACCTTAAAATATTTAATAAGGTCTCATACTAGCACTTTGCAATTTAAAATGAATTTAAGGTGAATATTCATTTGTAATTATTTCTGAATTTCTTCATGGTAATGTGTGTACTACAAAGATGCATTTTATCCCAAACATAACCAAAACATGTCACTTACCTTTTCATTATTGTAATAAGAAATGCTGTCTCCATCAAACTTAACCCAGCGCTTCTGAAACATACGTTTGCTGTGAATCAAAACACAAGTTAACACTGGCTTTTAAGAATGTCTCAAGCACATATTACAGAAAGGTCAAATTGTGTTTAGCTTCCTGTGTTTCAGCTTAAACATTTTGAAAAATAAAATAAATCTTAGCCCTATCATATCTTTTCAAAAGGAGAATGCTGATTTCAAATATAATAAAAATATCTGTAAATAAGAAGTGCAGTATTACTGGACTTCTTTTATAAATCAGCATTTTCGTGTTTCTAATCAATTCAGTTTCCTGCCTCTCTATTTCCTCCCCGGGTGCCCTATATCACATACAAAGTGACAGAGGAAAAAGAACTTTAAATAATGTAATTTTGCTTGAAACTAACAAGGATCGAAACTAACTATTTTCACTGGAGGCAAAAGAATATTCTGAACACAGAGCATACCTTGAAGTGTTACAAGCTCTGTAAAATACTTTCCAAAAAGGAAAGCTGAGAACCTAAAATGACCACCTCTTTACCATGTTTATGAGAAGGACATCTCTGTTTACAGGCTATGGTATCTTCAATCGCCTGAACATTCTCTTCCCTGGTCAATGAATAAATAGAGGTCACACCAAATCACTCAACAAGTACAACATAAAATTTCATTTTCAATCTATGTTATCAACTGGACATCATTAATGAGAAGCTCATTTGATTATTTCAGCTTGCTGTTAACTCATACTCTATAAGGACCTCCTAAGAAATTATTTTTACATGAACCTGATGTAGTCTGTTATGCTCATTAAAAATGTTGACAGCCTATTAGTTATCATCTATAAAAGTTTCAATTCTAAAATCTATTATACAAGTTAATTAAGCAAGAACAAGACCCCACTCTAACATTTCTTTTCCCAAGATTATTTCCTTTCCTGCTAAATAAGTGTTCTGTTTTAGGATTAGTAGACTGTGATAGTTTATCAAAACTTTAATCAAACAGCAGCTCTGGCTTAATTAACTTGTATTATACGACTACAATAAATCATCATTATTCATAACCTGGAAAGGCCCATGCAAAATCTATTTTCCATTAAAATGTCAATAAACTTCAAGATGATGCAGTGAAGAAAAAGTGAACCCAAGTACCATATACAATGTGAGTAAACGGAATGGCTTTATAATTTGTAGTGAGTTAACCAAAAAGAGAAGCTGTACTTCAAATGCACAATTTATAGCAACTTAAGAAAAAGGTATATATTCATTCCCCTGAGGAGACACAAAGTGCCAAGTGTAAATGGGAGCTCTATAAAAAGAAGAACGGAAGCAGGGGGGGAGGAGAAGAGAAAGAAACTTTCAGTTGGCAGGGACTGAAATAAAAATGTGACAGTGCTTTAAGGGATGAAAAAAAATTTTTTTTCCCTTTGGTTGGTTTCTTTAAGTCTTCAGATATTTGAGAAATGGTATTGTAAGAAAGAGAACCAAAAAAGTGTAGCACTCATTAAACCAAGCTTAAGAAAAAGCCCTTGAAATTTAGCCAAGGAATATCACTGGCTCAAGGCTACTGACCCTGCAACTGTTCTACTCAGTCCTAACCAGTACTAATTTTGTGGTTAACTCATTATCTTTTTCAAACGATATATTCTCACAGTACTTTATCTAAAGCCTTCACACTTTGTTTGCAACTCTATTCCTTCAAATAGCACAAAATGAGCCAACTGGAATCAAGAACTATACCTTTTAATCACTCTATTAGCTAACTGCAAAAAAATGTCGTTTAAAAAAAAAAAAGTCTTGTAAGTGAAATAAAACAAAAGCTACAGCTAACTGCAGCTCTCTGAGAAGTCAATGCACTAACAATTCTGAAAAAGAGATGTGCAAATGCATATTATCCTGGGGAAAAGTCTTTTGACTCTGCGTATAATTATTCTTTGGTTCGTTAGCAAAAGTAAACAATGACAATCCATAAATGTGCATGAAACTTTTGAAACAATTTTTAAAAAGTTTCAGCAGATTGAAATTCCAAAATGGTAAAATAGGTTTATTAAACCAGATTTATTCCTTCTTGTTATTCAGCTTGAACAATGTATCACTGTATCAACACAAATAAAGCTCAAATCACAACAAATTAAAACTTGCAAAAGCAGAACTCAACAAAAAAAAAAAAACAAACGGAAATTGCTGTACAACAGAGCTCCTTCCAGTGGGCTCAAACTAGATTGTATTCTCAACCAATTTAATTCAATAACTTTGTCACTAAACTGAAAAAAAAAAAATCTAGTTGCTATACTAGTCAATGAGTAGTGATGATTATGACCACAAATAATGAAAGAAAAGGCAAAACAGTTTAGTATCACCTTTCAGTGTAGCTAAACATACAGTCCTAAGAACAAAGAACGCAGAACTACTAAGACTTGAGTAGAAGTACAGTAAAATAGATGTATTACAGCATTAACAAGGACAACAGCTTTAATTTCGAGATGCTAAGTAATAGTGAAGATCAGAAATAGACTTAAAAAATAAAATTGTGCCACTTTCAATACAAAAAGGAATTCAGAAGAAAGTCATAAGAACAACTGGAGAACTGGAAACTACAATTTAAAATGAACAACAGACTGTTCAGTTTATTAAGGAGGAGGTTTGAAGAATTTCGGCAGAACTTGCAAGTATTTATGAAGGGATGATCTGGTAATAGAGTGCTGTTTAGTGTAAAACAATCTAAGAAGAGCTGGAATTTAAAGTATGTTAAAATAAAACAATTAAGAAAAACTTCAAAAAGTAACAGAAATTAAACATAAGATTTTTAAATTTTCTTACCTACAAATGTGGCAAAGAGTCTATTCTCTTTCTATTGTGTTATTCTCTCCTCTTCATTATTTGAAATCTTAAAGCAAGACTTGGGCTCAGATTCCTCCCATCAAACTTTACACACATCAATAAACTAAACTAGGACATAATTCACCCTAAATGCACTTCTAAACTCAAAACTCAGCTTATACACACCATTCTAAAACCAACAGAATCTCTAGTCGCAGTAATTATTAATTTATACATCCACGGGCAAATTGGTAAAGTAGTATTTCAGAATCAGAGTTTGTTTTCACTTACTTTGTGGCCCACAGAAAATCAGCAAAAATGTACATATTGGAAATATTGCTACAAATTAATTCTGTAGCTTTTTGCTACAGCTCATGAGTGGCAATCAACATTTTTAATAAAAATATTTTTCCTGGGTGTGCCTCCTAAATAAACTTCAGAATAGGTAACGTCTTTAAAAACTAAGAATTCAGAAGAGTCCTATGCTCTTGCAACAGAAACAGTTCCCTTTCCCACCCCAAATAGTAAGCAGTGACCAAATACAAACTTAAGATCTCTCATGCAAACATACACCTTCACTATTACACAGTAATGACTGCAAATACCATACCCTTGAGGGGATAATTTATCCAGCCATCCTGCTTTAACCTTCTTTACCGATGGTCCATAAAAACAAGCATACGGTGTTATTGATTCATTTCCAATCGAAGTTTGATGTCCATCAAAGTGCTGAAAATGCATTTGTTCACTGGCCAAGCGATCAGAATCTCTACTTTGCATCTTACTACAAGATGCTGAGTGTGGTTTGGCTTTATTTTTCTTTTTCTTTAAAGGCAAAGAACGTTGTTCCACAAAAGAATATACAGATTCACTTTCAGATTCTTCTAGTGCTAATGATTTGTTTTCCTGGGGTAGGGATTCATTTTTTGCAAATTCCTTTGTCTTTTCTTCCTGATTATTAAAGGAACTAGAAAGAAAAGGTGCGTTTTACTCTTAACGTATTGCTACAATGCACAAATACATAAAATTATTAATTAGACCAAATATTGGTAAGACATTATAAATATGTTTATAACTTGTTTAAATATTGCAATAACCACAGACATGCTAAATACAATGTATCTTATAACTACGACCATACTGAATCTTACTTTCTGCATTCAACAGGACTGGTAGCAAAGTAACATTTGCTGGTTCCTTTAGAAGCCTGAACAAAAATTTTAAATAAATTCTCCTTCCTCAGAAAACAATCTTCATTCATTTTAATACTTTGGAGGACTTGCAGTATCACCTGTCTCTTCCCTCTCCCACCTCAATAGAAGCCAGATACAGACTGGGACTTAAGGAGCACATTAGCTCCCATTTCATCAAACCACTGTCCACTGCCTCATGACAGAAGAGAGTAGTTTAGTTTTGTGGTTTGTTTGGTTTTTTGTTTTTGGTTTTTTTTTTCCTAATGAGGAAGTAGAGTATGAAAGTACTTAGACATGGTTAGCTATGAGACACAAAAATAAAACTTATGTCTTCCTTGTTCTGACTGGGGAAAAGAGGGACATCTTCCAAATCCACAAAAGACTGACACCTGGGTTTAGACAGCCTCAGGACAGCCACAGAGCCAAACTTCACCTCCTATAGCATGGGGTAAAGGCTCAAATAGGAAAAAAAATTAAAAATACAGTCATGGTTGTCCCTTCAGAGGTAGAAATCTACTTGTGATACCAGTAAATAACTCTTTCCTCTTTACATTTTGAATTTCTCTATAACTCTTATTAAATACCATGGATTCTTGAAAGAAGAATACTCTTCATTCATTCCTAGATCCAATTTATTTTCACATGCCAGGAATTCATTTCCATGAAGTTCCTAGAAAAGAAATATATTGTAACCAACATTTGTACTGAAGTAGTAAGTGATGTAAGTTACTGTAGACATAAATCACACACAAACAGCAGCCTAACTAGCAAAGCTATTCTTTGCCCCATTTTCATATGTGCATTTGAAAGATCATGTTTTTAAGTATTTCAAGAAATGCTATTTTCAATGTTTCCTTTTTAAATAGTAATACTCAGATAAAGCATTTGAGCATAGTCCAAAATACCCGACACAAATGAATTAGAGAAATTCAGTGTGTAGAAATATCAGTGCTCCGATTTTTCTTGAAGCACAACTGAATATTATTTTATCCCTAAAATTTTCTAAGCTCAAGAGCCATGTGTTGCATGCATGTTAAGTATACTATTTATGATTTGCCACTGCTAGCCTACCTTTCAAATCAATGCTTCTTCTCTGAATTAAATGTACAGCCTTCATGGTACACTAAAGATAAAACAATGGTAAATTCAAATTCCTACAGTAAGACTGAACTCAGCCATATCGAATATATCTCTCATTTTCTTGCCAAGCTCTTCTTCCTAAAAGGCACATTTATTAACGTTTGTTTAGAAATCTTTATCACAAACTGCTTGCAGTGTACAAAATGTCAAAGTTTACACTGTTCAAGAACATTACATTTCACACTTCCCATACTTGATCTGACAATCATATTGCATTACCAAGCTTCTCAATACTTGTCTGTCTTCCATAAAAAAAAACAAAAACAAAAACCCCACCAAACTAAAATGAACATCTTTGTGCTTTCTGATGGAAGTATTTTAATTTACTCATTTAAGCTTTGATGTGTATGTCATGAAGCTGAAGGGTGGCAGAAAAAAGTGGATAAGCTTTCACAACAGTTGCCATTTGTTTTCTGAGTGGCAGGACCTCCTCTTGTACTTGAGGGCTGTACCGTGGCAACATGAAAAGGCAAGCTTAAAAAAAGGCACATAGCCCAAAGCTGAGTATGTGTACACTGCAGCAAAAATTGTGGAAATCACAGGCTGCTGCTAGGATAAACCTAGGTGAACAGTCTGCCTTCCTCTGCCAGCCAGATCCATTATAAAAAAAAAAAACAAAACATCACCAGCCACCAAACAACAACCACCACCACCACCCACATACCACACTATTAACCACGTTGTAGCATCAAGGATTAGACAAAAACAAATACTTAAATAACAGAAAATCCATACACCTTGTAAACAAACTAAACAGAAAACTCGAAAGCAACCCGTCCACTGCTTATCAAATGCTGGGATTGACTGGAACCTCACAAAAGGAGGGGAAATGGAAGTGTCCCCCTTCTACGCAATGGTCAAGAGGCTGATATCATCACCAGAAAGCATGTTCAGAGTAAAAATGGTCAGTGTCTTTTATCCTCATTTCTTTATCAGGATGCAACTGCAAACCATACCCACTGTAGCTATGTGGTAGTACCCTCTTCCTTCCTCTCATGAACCATTACTATACTTTTTTTAAAGTTTTTTGTCCAGCTTGTGCCCACTCCACAATCTTCAGCACTTGGGCAAGTGAATTCAGGGAACCTGAGAACTTCCAAGTAATAATCAAGAAATGCATTTTTATTGCTGGCAGATTTTAAAATGCAGAAGTCCACAAATGAATGTAGGTTGTGGGGACAGGGAGTTCTATTTGTTCAAAGACACATATTTCACCCAAATTAAATCCTGAACATATCCAATGTGTTACAGAATTACTCTGCAAGACGTTTAGACTCGAGACAAGACAAAACTCCCATCTCCCACCTCCTGCAAATCTCCAGGGTATTATACGAAGGTAGTTGGCAGCAGCATTTCTCCTACAGACACCTTTATAAGAGAAGCATTTCTTAAGAGATACGTGTATATATATTATACAGAAACTTTCTCTAAATATGTACTGTTCTTATGCATAGGAAATCTGGTTCCTGGATCCCAGACAGATGGAACTGCCTACTTGTAGAGGATTTTTGTACAGGGCTGCTTTTGATCAGGAAGTAATTCAGATACATTTTTGGTTTTAGCTTTTTCTAACAGGTAGTCTTGATCACAACAGCAAGTCAGGAAAGCTGAATGCTAAAACATAGACTGCATGAAGAGTATCGGGACTGAGGCTACATTAAACAAAGACTCAATGCCATTCAGGACAGGCATCTTCCTTAGGAGATACCGCCTTTATCTTCTATTAAAGCTAATGTCACACAATTCTCCACTGGCTGATTCTTGAATGATGGTTTGGCAATACAATTTTATAACAGGTCCATAAAGATAAATTCCTCCTTTTAAAATATTAAGGGTTCTTATTTTAAAGTGGTAAGATTTGCAATCTGGCCAGCATTCCACAGTATCACAACGCTTCGGAGCTCACATAGTTTACTGAACTCAATATGCCTGTTTACTTCAGTCTGACAGTCTACAGCAAGAAATAAAGCCAATGCTTCACTCTAGAGGCCTGAACTCATTAGAATTCAGTTTTTCTGTGAAGAAATTCTAATATACTTGACTCTTCAGTTGGACACAACAATAAATCAGCTCTAAAACATTTGGATTTTATTTGTGTTATTTTTAAATCAATATTAAAAAAAAAAAGTTCTTTCTTCAGGTTGCCCTTTAGAGATTTCTGCTTCTAGCTGTCTCTCTTCCTGACCTAAGCCACAGGCATATTTTCTTCATAACCTTAATTCCCTGTTCTCTCACGCTTACCTACCTCCAGTCTGTGGTGACTCATTACCTATGTCTACAGACACTCCCTTTATAAAAGCCTATAGAAGCCTTTCCGTCTTTACACCAACAGGAAGGAGGGTAATGGCCAACTTACAAGCCCTTAGAACAAACTTCTGTCAGTCAGTGTAACAATTTGCTACATTTTCGGGTATACAGACAAACTATGTTCTCATGTGAGGTTATCTTTTAAAGTGAAGCAGCAGTTACAAGTCCTAAAATCTCATATACTTTACAGCATTATCTAAACTTTCCTCTTTGTTCCTAGGATACTTGACACCTACTGAAAAAAATCTGAGAGTGACATGTATCTTAGGATCTTTGTTTTATGGTTCTTCTCTATGACCTTTGTCTGCCATTAAGTTCTAATGGAACCAGAATTAACTGTGAAGTATCCAACAGGCATGTGATAAATATAACTCAAAAAACTGTTCGCTTACACATAAGTGATAATTAAAATCCAAATCTTCAGATCAGGGAAAGCGTGTTATAATATACTACATTAATTGTGATTCTACAACCAACAGAAATAGTAATTTTATTTTAAGACGTTAATCCAGTTTAACAGCATGTTATTTTTGTATTTGGTGCCTTTGTAAGATAAGAAAGATTGCCGACAACCTTCCTGGATTTGCTTTTTTACAGCCATTTTAATGAACCATACAGAATAATGCTAAGAATTAACAAGGCGGGTAGGGAACTTTTTCTAGAAAACCTGCTTATGACATTGAACTAATTACAAAGAAGTTAATTTTGAATTTTTAAAAAGACATTGGCACAGACAACACACTGTACACAAGGAAAGAAAAAGAAAGCTTAAGTCACCTCTGTGTGCAGATAAGAACTCGAAGGAGAAACAAGACATGAATTTATTAGTACCACCTTAAAAAGTCAACAAGAAAAAAAAAGCACAACATATTTCCAAAGAAAAGAAAGTACACACCAAAAATAGAGATCATTTTTATGCTTCTAAAACTCCTCCCATTAGAAGATGGAATTTGAGCCATTTACTTTCACTGACCAATTCTGAAAAAAATTAAATTGGGTAAAAAAAAAAATCCTAGGCATCCATTTGAGTAGCTTTCCTTTTACTCAATAGTTTAAAAAGTGAAACATTAGAGTGAAGTCCAGGACAGAAAGTAAGAATAATTTACTGTTTTCTCTAACTCAGTGGCTTGATATCGGCTGGGACAAGTATAAGCAATTAGAGAATCAACAATTTCTGGTCTGCATCCCACTGAGAAAGAAGCAGGAGCTGGGATTCACAGCATTTGGCAGATGCCTCACTAAGCTAATTTACCTCCCAGATCTCCACATGATTCAGAAGTCTGTCCACATGCCATCGATGGCATTCATACCATCAATTACTGATCCCAACAAAAATGTTCACTTCAGAGAATCCTACAACAAAAGTGACCTTCTGGGTATACAGCAAGTTTAGGGGATGCAGAAAAATATCAGAAATACTGAGAACTTTCACAGACAGGAATCAAAAAAGGGTATGGCCAAAACAGACCATCTAAGCTAACATGTAAGCTGTTTTCATAGGATATACACAAGCCTGTGTAGAGATGCTCAGTCTTGACGTGCAATTATCAGAAGTCAGAAAAGCCACTTTTACCTTTACTAGTCAATTCTAATGGTTTTCAACCACTTAACCTCACTTAGGCAGAAAGTATTACAATATACCACTGTACCTAAGAGGGTAAAAGGAAGGCATCAACATAGTCTGCAATTACCTGTAACTGTTTTGCATTTGATATGACAGCTCTGGGCATTAAAAAAACAAAAACAAAACCCACAAAAAAACACCAACAAAAAAACCCAAACAAACAAACAGAACACCACAAGTCAGTTATCTGTCTTATGTTTAAAAAAACAAAACCAAAAAAACCCCAACCAACACACACCACATCTTTCTATTACTATTGTACAAAGTGTATCTCAAGATTAAGAATAGTCAGTAGTCCACAAATACTTATACTATAAGCCTTCTGCATATACCTGAAAAGACAGAAAAGGTACTGGGAACTGAAAAAGCAGAGGAAAAAAATAATTAAGGGCAATAAAAAAATACAAGACTGACGTGAAGACAGACCATTTATACCCAGACTTCTCAACTTACTTTAGCATCTTCAGGGCTGTCACAAATAAAGGTTTCCCCATATGGAGAGATGATGGGTGGCTTTTCTTCTGTGAACATTTCTTAAAGCAAAAAAATAAATAAATACAGAGTCACAGAGTGCAATGATCTACTAAATTAATAATAAAATAATAAAATCAACAAGGGACGCAGACTTGTCAGCTTGTGATTTCCCTGTCCTTCTTGGGGGGTGGGGGTGGGGGGGTGGAAAACAATAAACAACTTCCCATTCCTAACTGAACTCCAAACACCTTTTTTCCCCATCAGATACTACCTACTCAGACGTTACTACTATTACTATATAATTTGGATATAACTTGCACACAGGCTTCTTCTTCTTTCCTACCCTGCATTAAGTTAAAAAACCCGCACCTTTTGTTGCATACTTTTAGGAGCAATAGCTCCAAAGTGTCCTTTATTCTGACTTTCAAAAAAAACCCAAACCAATAACGAAAACCACAAAAACTCATTTGTGCACAATCTTCATTTTGAGACCAAGTATTTGCTTGAAATTAATATGCATGACTTCAAACAAGACATACCTCTAGAGTATGAAAGAACTTTTGTTTACAACTGACTGCACAAGACTTCTAAACTCTTCCAGTAAACTATTTAATACAATTAATTTTCTGTTATTTCCTGGAGCTATGAGCTCTAACTAACAAATTATGCAGCATTAGTCAGGAATACGCTCCTTTTATCTTTCAAGAAAAAGTTAACTCTGCTTAAAAAAATCTGGATCTAATCTTAGAAACTCAAAATACTGTAGTCTAAAAAAGTATATTAAAATAAATGAGGTTTAAATACTGGATTTTCTAATTCTCATTTTATTAGCTTATAAACAAAAGCTAAGTAAAAACGTAGAAGGGGTTAAATGTTCTGATATTACATACATCACTTTTTCCAGACCTTCCAGATGCTCAATATTCTTAAAGTAAGCAAGTCAATACTAATTTTAGACAACTTCTGGTCTGAAGTTTCTTTTTCGTCAATATTCAGGATGTAAATACAGCATATGCTTAACTCACTGTTTTGTGAAATTTGCCTCCCAGTGCAAGAAATATTTACAAGATCCACATTTCTTCTTTTCTGAAGGGAACTTGAACAAAACAAAGCACAAAATAAAACATTCAGTGAAATTTCCTACATTGGAGCAAAAAAACCCTTATGCAGTTAAACCATTACAATTATATACAAATAGTCAATTTCAAGTCTTGGAAAATTGGAAAATTTCCAATTTAATTTAATAATCACTCAACAATGTGTTTTCCTCCCTTTATGACACTGAATACTTCTCTGATCTTAGCACACATCTTGAGTTTGTTTTTTGGTTTGTGGGTTTTTTTTTTCTCTTTTCATTTTGAATTGACCTTATAATACACCTATATTTCTGGAAAGCATGGAGATCCCCCACCCTTTACCCTCCTTCTTGTTCACACTTGTTACCAATGACTGCATTTAAAGAAGGATGTACTATGAAAGTCTAATTTAACATTAAGCTGAAAGGGAGTCTGGGCATGGAAGTCCAAACAAAACATGCTCTCAATCACTGTAGAATTTGCTGTAAAGTTTTGATTTCCTAAGGTGAACTTTTTCCCAGAATGTTTTCCATCTGATACATAAACAACATTGCATTGCAACTGCCTGTGACTACCACCGAACATTTTGTAGATAGGTAAGAATGTATCCCCATACACAACAGAAAAATTATTTTGTTATTGCTGAAATATTTAGGGGCCAGCACACCACCAATTTCATGTATAGTGGCACTCACCATGCTGCTAAGGATCACGTTTCTTTAATTATTATTATTGTGATTTCAGGCTGAGATAGCAGCTTTAGAATAACCACAGAGGAACAAATATGCCTGAATTAGTACAGTTCTGACACATATTCACTACTCTAGTAATCTGTATTAGAGCTGTTTTCAGCCAAGCTCTGATTTCCTCTATTAACACGAATAATTAGTAATTTTTTCTCTTAATTTCATTTTCTCTTCTTGAAATAACAGTGATACAGATCCTCACGCATCCTTATAGAACATTCATTGATTGATAAATGCCATACAAGATCCTTGAAGTTTTCCTAACAGTTTGCAGGTCCTCCATCCTTCAAAACCAAAGATAAGTATTTTTTACTAAAAATATCAATATTCCTAGTTTTTCATTCCTCACTAGACATATAGCTAATCTTAAAAGAATAAAATTTCTCTATTCAAAACTTCAGAAATACTGTCCCATGAAGTCCAAGTTGAATTACTCCATATAACAGGCTGATGTTTCTCTATGACAGAAGGTATACATTTATGAACTACTATTTCATATCATTTTTAATCCATGTCTAAATCCGCCCCAGCAAATTACTAAATTCAAGACAGAAGCTGCACCTTCTAAAGTTACTTGACATTTCAAATGTTATCCAAGTTATATCAATTAAGTTCCTCAGTGATATTTTGTAAAATCCTGGTTTTAGAAAACACAGGGTGAGTTTGGCCACTTAAGGTGGATCATGGCCTACCTCCCACACATAATTGTTTATCCTCTGGGGTTACAATTACAAAAAATACAAAGCAAATACTTTCAAAATGTGTTTCTTCACACATTTTACTAAAATTGATGTAGTTACATCTTTTGAAGCTATATTAGCAAACAAACCTCATGCATTTGTACTAACCTGATTTTAAAGAACCTGGTATGCTTACAGAAAAAAACAACCAACTAACTTTTTCAACGCAGACTAGATTTTTTTGTGGTTAGGTTGGGTTTTCTTAAGGGTATTAATAGCATTAAAATAAGTTAGAGATACAGATAAGCAACTTTGAGTCAAAGAACTTTTAAAATAATGTTTTTCTTCCTTATGTAAAACGGTGAGTCATTGGCTTAGTTTCAGGGTGGATGGATTTAAAAGTGGGTAATGGTAGTAGCAACAAGTGAAGATAAATTCACCAGGAAATGAAAAACAAGAAATCAGCTTACAAATACCTCCATTTTTTAAATTTATATATTTTTCAGGGCTTGGATATTCTTTTTTGATTGTATACCTACATGTATGAATACATGGCAAGAAAATCTGCTAATAAGCAAAGCATCGTCTTTTTTTTTTCCCAGCAATCAAAAATAAAACCTTTTTGTCATTTTTGGAAAACAGTTATAATTTACATCAAGTAAAAACTATCTCAAGATATAAAATAAATGGAATAAGCTTACTTTGAATATCTGCTTGAAAGTATAACAAGCAACATACAGTGCAAGATATAAAATTACAATAATTTGTCAGTGCTCAATAGAATAGAATAGTTAGATAGTTATTGTATAAATTGAATACCTGGATTAAAAGACAGAAAAATTCTGAAGACTTCTTTGGGATCAAATAAGATTGGAAAAAAAAATATCTTATATTTACACAAATCTATGACTTCCCTTAACCATTTCCAAAATTTAATACCACTTCAGATTAATGATCCTTATTTTGCTCTTCATACGAAGGTTAGTGCAAGCAGTTTGCCAGTCATGAAGTGTGCCAATTTTACAAAGACATAATAATTCCAATTAAATTATCACTTTTTTACAACCACGGAGGTTAAGACCCAGTATTTTCATATATTAAGAGGTACCGGATGCGGCGCAGGCTGCATACTCTTCCTTGCCGCCCTTTCCTTATGCATAAACAGGATGAAAGGGTGTGATGAGGCAGCAACTGGTCTAGCTAAAGGCTGAGAGACTGGAAAGGTGAGAGCTTCGCACTGGGCTGAGCTGAGCTGTTTTATTCAATATACTCCTGTCACCTTGCAAATACAGTGGGGGAGAAAGGTCAGTGCAAGCAGTCACTGCTTCAAAGTCTGTACTGGCATTCATCTGCTGAGCGTTTGAAATGAATGAAGCTTTTGTTTTCAAACTCATTCAAAACACATTTTCTTTTCTATCACTCTCAAGACCTAACCCTCCCATAATGCAAACATGTTAAAAGCGCTCTAGCATGCGGTGTTAGAGCTTTGGGGTTCGTAGACTGCTTGCACAGGTAAATTAATGGTGTTGCTTGACCATAGGAAAAGAGAGAGTGCAGCTTCTCCAAAAAAATTTGCTCTGTGTGATAGAATACAGAGTAGAGAGACACAGCAGCACCAGCTTCAGAACCTCATTAGCAATCTTGACTACTTATATTGTTAAGAAATGGAGTCTAAAGAATATCAGCACCAAGCAAGGAGTTTCAACCATATGATCTGCCAGTTGCAGAAAACAAACAGTGCCTGCTCAGGCCAAACACCATTATCTGTTTTACTGATTTATATTCCCCACCCCCCCCACCCACCCCCCAAATGCAGCATATCTTCCAGAATTACTTTTGGTCATTTTCTTCTTATTTCTCTTAATAAAGAATCAGACCAATCCCACTACTGAACAACACAAGTAACAAAGTTGGGGGATATAAAAAAAAAAAAAATATCTAGAAGTACATAGAGTTCATCAGCCTGAAGTTTTATCTGTATAGCATTCTGTATGACAAACAGGTCTACCATGTTATAAATCTGCTTAAGCTTTTTCTGCTGCTGTGAATGATGCAACAGTAGCTATTTCACCTAAGAGTGACTGCTAAATAACATGATCCAAAGCCTCTAAAACTCTCTATACTTATTATCCTTAATCTTATGCTAAAGGCATGTCAGTGGTTAGCTCAACCCACTGCATTACTTTCATTATTTTGTCTTACAAAAGCCTCAATTCTTCACTCATGTCTGTATGGAAGTCGTCACTTTAGACTAAAAGTATCGAGAGAGACCACAAAACTTCCAATCCACTCTGTTCAACCCTTTGCTCTGGTCCATAACATGACTGGTAAACGATATTAAAAATTTAAGACTGCTTACTTAAATACAGAATGCAGGGTCTCAGAAAGGGTGATGCCTTTGCCTAATAAAGACATTTTGGATGCAGTTTATTTCATTTTCAGAAGATGATTTGCAATCCCCCTAACAATTCCAGTGCTTTTAAACACCTCTAGAGGTGATCTTTACTAATTCTGTACCAACAGACAGGTCATAATGTTATTAAGCCTTGCTGACAAGAATTTAGCATAATTACACATCACTTCAATACTGATCAACCAAAACCACTACTAAAATCTGCACAATAACCTCACTATCGAGAACACTGTGTAATAGTAACTTTTTTTTTTTTTTTAAATTCTGCACCCCCCAGTACTACAGTGATGCCCCACATGCTTCAAAGAAGAAAGAAAACCAAAGTATTTCCAACTTCTAAAATGCTACGGCATCTTACCAGCTGACAGCATGTTTTCTTACAGGCAAGAGCCAGAAGCACAAGTGAGGCACAGGGAAGCAGATATCATTGCAAGAGAGGCAAGCACATTATTAGTAATAAAAAGTGACGTGATCACAGCACTGCTAAGGGGCAGAAGCAGACCCACCATATGAACTTTTTGTGCCAGAAGGCACGTAGGAGATCACGAAAAAAGCATCTCCTTGCATAAAAATTTAATGACTGATACCCAAGCACAACTAGAAGGAAATGTTGAGTTTCCCAGAAGATTTCGGCAGGATTTCTCTGCCTCTATGGAAAAGCCTTCACACAGTGTAATAAGGATGAAATCAGCATCTATCAATAAAAGCCAGTTGAGAATGTTTTTCTATGCAATTCTGTAAGACACACACAATCCTTCCTGAGGTTAAAGATGTTGCAAGCTGCAGTTTTAAAGTTCTGCATTAACTCTTTGCCTATAACAAAAAAAAAAAATATGCGGCAAGGTTATCAAGAATGTTTCTGTGAAGTTTAAGTTTTGTTTTGAAGTTCTGGTTTAGCCTTGATCTTCCTCAGACAGACTGCTACTTGTCCTTCAAGATTTCCATATTGTTATAACGAACATAAAGATGAAGAAAATACACTGGAGCTCACAAATCAAAATGGTGGGTAATGAAGTTGGTGACCCAGTCACATATCCATCACTAAGAGCCTAGGATTTGGAGGATTTGCTTCAATGGTGGGAAGACTACAAATATAGCATATTCTCTCTACTGGATGATTGTTTCTCAAAAGACACTAAGAGTACTCTTTTAGTAGCTACTTATTGTTATCTTTTAGGATGAGATTCCCATTTCAGCTCAGCGGGAATAGCTTTAGTATATGAAGTATGGATAATCCCTCCACAGAAGTTAACGTAAAGGTATTCCCCACTGAAAGATGTTTATACTTAAGTTTCAATAAACGCAATTTTTGTGGTGATTTAGAATGCACTGAGCAAAGATTTTTTAAGGCACACAAATATCTCTTAATTGTTGCAAATAACCTTTGCCTCTCCATCTGTTCAATCAAACACTTGTATTACAATATTTAATATTGACTTCTTTCAATAATCTAAAAGAAACTTAGAGATGCTGGGAAAACTCTGCATTTAGGGCATGTATAAACTCGCTAATGATGTTTCTAACTGCTGAGATATGCAGATGAAAAAGACAAGATAAATGCAAAACATTNAAAAAGAGACTAAAAAAAGTGCAACCTAATGATTTGGATATAGCTACACCAAAAAAAACTTTGCATATGTCTTTGCATGAATTTTTCTTCTCTGTTTAAGATACTTAACCAGCATGACGAGTAAAACCTTAGAGTTAACAGAAAAATATCACAAATTAATCTCTGGGGAGATACTCTTCACTACACAGCCTGTAATATTGTGATCAACTGCACATTCAATGCCTATTATTTTTAGCATTCAAACAATATTACTTTTATTAAAATAGGCCTGGAGTTAAGTTCTAACATCAGGCCTTTTCCTCTACATTCCCTCATATTTTTGCAAGACAAGCTACAACAACTAATGCTTATTCAAGACAGTAAATGCTACTCACTAATTTGTGGATTCAAATTATGAACTCAACCATTTTGAAGGAAGAAAAATCCACACCCACATCACATGAACATTTTGAAACAACTTCAACCTTCCCTATGCAATTTATCATAACAAACTTTATTGGACTCTATCCAATATATTCTCACCAGTCCTGCACAGAACTATCTTTACAAAGATTCCATAAATTCTGAAAGCCTCCCACATCTATCATTTGCTTTTTTTTTCTCCTCTTCCTTTTTCCACTTCTTTTTTCCTGCTGGAATGCCTCAAAAATAATTTTATACTACAAAGATCATAAGCTAAGTTTTTGTTACTATGAGAACACCAGCAAAAGCCAACACCTAATATGACAAACGGGTTGCATTCATTCCCTGAGTTAACAGTTAAATGACAACCAGTTTAGAAATGAATCTAAGAGCCATCTTGCAGGAAGTCCTCGCTTTAGACCCACAGTATAAAGTAATTTCCTCCTCCACAAAATACCCTATTCTAATTTAAAATAAGAAATTCATGTATTTATGATTTTTATGTGCTTTAAGGCTAAGACATAAGATTCTCATGTAATCATCTTGTTATGCCCATGTGTGCAATCAAATCAGATACATCCTGCTTTTTTTACAGGGTGGCTACACCATACAATGCACAAAACAGACAACAAGGTTCTTCTAAATTTTGCCCAACTTTTTAAATAAAACTACATTAATAGGTGCAGTTGTGTAAAATTTCATAGATCTTTCTTGTAAGTTACATATATAAAAATAATAACTTTGTATTTTCCAAGAACAGTATCTTTTGAAAAGTACAACCTTAAAAGTTACTGAGATACACTAACTGTTAGCTCATCATAAAAATAGATTTTTATACTTAAGGGCAAATTTTTAGCCCTCTTGAAATCACCATTTTATCACCATTTTCCTCTGATAGATCAGAATTTTATCAGATACATCAGAGCTAAGGTCCAATTGATAGTATTAGCAATGTTTTGGTTTGAAATAGATTCAATAGCTTTTTCTTGTTATTTTTCAATCTTGGTTTTGTAACAGTTGTGTATTTCCATTCTTCTCAATCTTAACAGCGTGGTTTAAAGATTAAGTTTAAAAAATGCTTAATACAGTTGTTTTTAACAAGGGTTATATCTAAAGCAATAAAGATTTCTTTCTTTGAAAATAAGCAGACACTGTGATGATTGGGAGGTTATTTCTAAAATTTCCCTTTAAAGTCTCATTTGAGCTTTTAACTTGCACTGAAGCTTAATCCTCCTTCAGTTAATTTGGCAACATTCATTCCAGATCCAGTGTATTTACAGCACATATAAGAAAAATTCACAAAAAAAAGGGGCATAAAAAACCCATGAGAAACCCCAAACCATAATTTCTACAATGACAGCAATTCGTCATTAGAAAGAAGCAGCAATTACCTTGATGAAGCTTGAACTTTACTTGATTCGGGAATTTCTGGTACAGGTCGATGCCTTAATATATAAGACCGGCTTGCTCTTGGAAACACTTTCATGCGGTTTTGTGTATAAGAATCATATAAGTCATTGTCTATCATTTCTCCTTTAAACTTAAAGAATGGAGAATTTGGCTCACTATCAGATAAATCATCCTCATCTGCAAACATCAGATGTTTGTTTTCGCTGTATTGTGTCTCACATGAATCAGCAAATGAAAAAGGAGGATCATGAAATGCCAAACAGCCAGCCAAGTGCTCATCAGCTTGGTATGCAGCAGCTTCTTCCAGTGATGTATCTGGCTGAGTATTCATCTTAATACTTCCACTTAGACTGATAGCTTTTAGTACGCTGTCTGAATTTTGGTATAAACTAGAAAAATCCAAATTTGTAAAGCTATCATCATTTGCCTCAGATAAGTTTTGCTCTGCAAGTTCGAATCTTTCTTTATCAATGTAAGCTTTATTAAGAAGTTGTTCTGACAATGTTGCAGGTATCAAGCTAGTTCCATCTACACTTGAATTGCTTACTGGAGACTCCTGATCCGAGGACAAATATTGCCTCTCTTCTAAACCTCTCAAGTCTCTGAGTTTTAGATTTTCACGAAGAAGAGAATTTCCCCGTATTTTTGAAAGAGTGGTGTCTAATTGCTTAAGTATCCTTCTGCGGTGCCCTGTAGGCAACACTCCCATTTGCTGAAGTACGCTGTTATTTATTCCCACACAATCTGTCACAATGTTATAGCCGTATTCTTTAAAGTTAGGAAGATACTGCCCCAAGTTAATGTTGACCAAGAATTCTTCAATATCAGTGCCATTGCCTGTGGATGACATGATGGCAGCTTCATTCCGAATATTGCCCCACACAGTCATGTAGAGATATAGTCAGGATGTGTGCATATTCACTAGCTACAAAGCTCTCCAAATTTGTTGTCAGACAGCCAGTGGAGAATATCAGTTTCTTCAAGACACGTCTTCAAGTTTCTTCGGTTTGAACTGATTTTTTTTTTTTTTTAAAGACTGCAAACCTATGGAAAGAAAAAGGGCATTAAAAAAATTCCCACCTGAATTCACATTAATCTTGGATAAAATTCTGAAAGGCTCTCTGTCATTTGTACAGTAATATTTTTAAATTGCTTATATATGAAAATTTCAAGGAGGGTAAACAGCATAACCCCTCCATCCTTTTATCTTGGCCTGTATAAAGAGAATAGAGAAATCAAAGTCTTAACTCAGCATAAGCGATACAGTCTTAAAACATATAATCCTAGTAGTTAACATTGAGACGAACAGTTAAAAGATGAGCCACTTATCTCCACACACACTCTTATTACACAGTACTTGGCTATAAGGGGGAGAAAAAGCAATCCAAGACCAGAGCTGGAACCCAAAGCTTTCCCACGCTAGCACCAATTAACTGCAGCGTAGAGCTCCTATTCCCTTATCTTCAAAGCCTTAAACTCTTTTTAATATAGAAACACACTTTTAATGGGGAAAAGGAAAAATGACTGGCTAGAGCATTCTATGTGAACCGTGGATTCAAGCACTCTTCAGCTAAGAATCCACCTGAACAAGTACCATAACCAATATACTAGTTTACAAAGGCAGAATCACTTCAGCATATTGGGGGGAAGGGGGAAAGAGAGGAAGTGCCTTAATTGTTTACATAACTACAGTCAGAATGCTATGGAAGTCATCACAACACTTCTTGCAGAGCAGGCCCTTCAAAGAACTGTCACGAGGGAAAACAGGAAACAGGTAACTACTGGCTTTTCAACTGTCAAGGAAGCAGTTTTCCCTTGGCCACAAAGAGCATCAGGGGCATAACCCCATAGGCAAGTTCTGGCCTTCACACTAGGGACATTTGGGATCTCAAGTGCCCATGACAGTTCTTTCTCAGTATTTTCCAACTCAGCTCTTGCACTCTCCAGATTCCACCTACTTGAGGTATTTCCTTCAGGGCCATATCCAAATTCACCATTTACAGAATCCAAAGCAGACGGAGAAGCTACCATTGTGAAGGTGTTTGAAACAGACAGCCTGAAATCACATCTCTTGAAAGAAGTTGAGATCAGCAGCAGTCAACAGGTTTTTTCACCTCCCTCTTCCTGTATAAAGAGTAATTTGGCCCTAGGGAAACCTGCTGACTGTAGCAGCTGTCCTGGCATGCAGGTACTAGCCTTAAGCAGCCTGGAAAAGAAAGAACAGCTTGGGTAGGACAGCATAAGACTTAAGCAGCAATTAGAAAGAAAAGAAATCATGTGCCAAGAATATATCCATGGCAGTAGGTATTAATACCTTATTCTTCAAAATATTTCCTGACTAAAAGGGTGATCTAGAATTGAAGCTTAAAAGATTGCCTACTTTTGTTCTGTATCAATTCCTGCAATGAAGGATAAAACCTCTTCCTGTACGATTTCCCCAATATCTTTTGAAAAACTAAGTCATTATTCAGAAAAGCAGTCACAAATAAAACTTTATGCTCCTCCTCATCCCCCAAAGCCACATACAAATAAACATAAAATTTAAAATCATATACTGAACAGAGCACAACTGTCATCACTGCTATTGGTGATTGTACTTTATTATGATTCTGAAATAAATGATTAAATAACTAGTTCAATCCCTAGAAGTCTTTTCTTGCAAAAATTTTGCAAATATCTTTATTACTCACACACTTTCACAAAGTGGTAACCAAAAACAGGGAAAAAACAAACCTCTTATACTTACACCATGTATATAACATGTAACAAGGGGAGGGGGGGGAGACGAACAAACCTACATTTTTCTGGAAGATGTAAAAATCAACACAGCACACTTACTATAAATGTTCCATTATTTTAAATAAGTCTTTGGATTCTTGCTAACCTCTTTAACTTCATTTTTGGTGCAATATTTTTATCAGCTTTGATCACTGCCTGCAAGTCTGAGAAGTGTCTTATTATCCTGAATATGAAATTCATACAATTAAAACTTTTTAGAGAGAGAACTCAATAGGCCAATCAGATATCAGCCTCTTGAGAGATGAAGTTTGTTAGGGAGGTAACCCTCACTAAAAGATTCCCAAGTCATTTAAATTGAAAAAGCCTTGGATTGAGCTAACATGATCAACAATCAGCTTTTAGATTTAACTTTGTCCTTTCTCAACCTGAGTACTTATCTAAACACACATCGTTCCTTTAAAAACTTCAGACATCAGCATTTCCTCAAGCTCTCAACGTAAGCCTCTAGCCATAAAAGATAAAATTCAACAGTATGGCCTCCACCCATCTCTAAACCCTGAAAAATGCAAATATAAATAAGTAGTCTCTTAAGAAGCTGAATATATATTCTGAGTACAGAATGAGAACTAGTACAGAAATTACTGAAGTGGGCAAAAAGTACCAGGCAGGCATCGTCTATGCGAGAGAACCCATTAATGAAACAAAAATCCCACAACAAAAAAAAACAACAACAAACCCCCACACACACATTCAAGTATATAAAACCCCTGCAATGTTAGCATATCAGTCTAAGAGTTTTAAAGTTGGAAATGCAATTGGTTATCTCAGCCATTTCCACCTTCCTTGGCAGTTCTGGGCTTCATGGTGGTGTTTGGGTATTTTTCCCCTGAGGCGTTAGCCTTTATTTCAGACAGTATCGTTCTCTCAATCCCTCCATCTTCAGCAGTAAAAAAAAAGATGCTTAGGAAAATAGCTCTTAGTTACATATTTATAAAAAAATATTTATTTTAATATAAACATATATATTTATACCTGCACACACTCTTTTCAGTGTCTAAGTACTGTTTTTTCTACATGCAATAGCTTTGCCCCCACCTTATTCTGGAACACCTGCAGCGTTGTTACTTCAGGAACTCAAATAGCCATGTATTATCAGTTATTTGGATCCTAATAATTTGTGTAAACCACATAACAATGCAGAGGATTACCTAGCAGAGAACAAACTTTGTTTCCAAATTTGCAAGAACCATTACTTTTTGCAGCGTATTTTATAAACAAAGCGTGTAGCAGACTGAGAAAGGAAGAAACTGCTCGCTGGGAAGACATTTTGACCACAAAATGCCAGCAGTGCTAGAATCTGAAGCCCGAGCCATTTTTTATTTCTGTCATAATTGATGGCAGGAGCAGTCAATGCATCCATCAAGATTTATAAACACATGCTATAGGTCTGGCCTACCTATACAGCTGGTTAGATACCAGTAAGTTCACAGTCACACTTATTATGTGGGTCTGAGCAAAGGGTTATACTGGCACTTGTTTTGGTTTGACTGCTCAGACAAAGATTCAACTAACAAACAGCTAAGCAGAGCTACGCATATTGGTGAACGTTTATAGTGCAGACTAGAAGATAAATACTGAATTATTTCTTACATTACAATGTTTTACCCTTACTTAAGGCTTAAGCGCAGGAAATACACAGAAAAGCAGAACTCAAGGACCACCTTATCAAATATATGAATCTATTTCAATGTAATTAATATAAATTAAAAAAAGCTTTAACTGCAGATTAAGTCATAACAAACTCTGAAGAACATTTGTAAAGCATTAGATACGTAGTGCATATATATGATATATACATATTTATATGCATACATTCACTTTCACATCTGTATTTGTACCACTCTGCTGAGCTTACCTAAACAACAGCCTTTAACATTAGTTCACATGGCTGCATACATTCTGTAAAACAAAACTTCTAGTCTCAGCAGCATGCAAATTAGTATCTGATAGAAATAAATATCAAAAAAGAAAATAAAACCGAGGGGAATTTGGTCTTGCTTAAATAAAACCGATCCTTGCTGTACTATCATATTTCCCAATACAGAATAACCAAGACAAAAGTCATCATTCAACATGGTTACTAAAAACAGAAAAATGCTATAGCTGTTATACAAAAAATCAAGCTTCTTGGAAGACACTTGACCATTCATTTTATAGAAACAAGGGTAAAACATCTAAATTGCTATGTGGAAAAAACAATACAAGAGAAACCATCTGTGCTTTTCTTCCAAGAAAATATGTGTTGGCAGGGGATGAATTGCAGTTTGTGTTGCATGTCCCAAGCCTCATCCAACTTTCTTCCATAGAAGATGATGTTTCTCACACTGCTTTTCAAACTGATTTTCACATCCTTCCTTTTCCCATCTTCTGGAAGGGGCTTAGACAAGGAGATGCAACTACTCGGAGCAGCATAACACTTCTTTTCGTTTTACGAAAGGTGACAGCTAAATAGGACCGAAGAAAAATTACAACACCGGCACAGAAAAAAATACATAACTTTCAGGACCTTTCCTCTCATGGACGATAAGTTTCTGCATCTAACATTCTGAAAAGCCCTACCAGTTGATTCTATGAGTCCTCCATTCTATGACTTTCTAGTTGAAAACTCTTCAAGACAACACTGATTGGAAGACAGACAGACGACTATGTTGAAGCAAGCAAGCAATCTAACTTTTAATAATGGAGTGTTGAACAGTAGGACACTCAAGTGAGACACTTTTTTTCCCTTTTTAAGATCACTACAGATATTAGGCTGAAGAAAGCATCAAACCTTTAGAAATGAATGTCAAGATAACCACACTTTAAGCAATCAGTTCAACAAATACAAACAAGTTGAGGCTTGCTCTCAGCTTCTGCTAAACCACATACTAGATCAAGATCTAAATAAACAGGTAAAAAACTCAAAACAAAACACTACAACAAGACTTACCATGGAGCAGAATGAAATCTGCCAGTAGTGAATTTCATTTCCCATTGTACTCGACTACACACAAACTGACAAGATTAACAGGCCTAGAAAACATTGTAGATCATTAAAGATCTTTCAAAAATCCACATAATGTAATCAGCATACTGACTGCATGCTCAAAAAAAAAAAACCCACAAAAAACTCTCAGATGACTTTTTTAAAGTAGTTACTTAATGAATTAACACTTGAGTCAACTCAGAGAAAGATAACTGATTGCAACAATTCCCCTTCCAAATGCAAGGAAGTTACTAAGTGTCATTCAACGCAGTAGATAGTTACGAAATACCTCTGTCAAAATGTTTCTTTGGCTGTTTTGTTTTGTCTTTTATATTTATTTCAGAACATCTCTTCCAGAGAAAACTTCAGCCACCTTCGCTACCTTGGAGTCAAGCCTCATACTGCAAGAAATTCCAGTGGAACGACTTACAGACAAGTACAGCACTGCACGGCACGAATAAGCAAACTGAAGGTGCAGTTGGCTGAGTACACTTCAGCGAGCGGCTGTGGCCACACTGGGGTACTGTATCATTCACTTTGTCTTTTCTATTTTGGACATCCTAGCGGCTCCGTGACTTTCTCAAAGTGAACTTCATGCATTTGCTGGTAAACTTTCCAGAGATATACTGGCAACTAACAAGAAGTCTGGTTGTGTCTAACTTTACAACTCACAGAGTAAATAAACGCACAATAATAAAGCATTGTTCCTTAGTATGACACTTGCGTACAGACCGTTAAAACAATTCCAGCTAAAAAGAAAACAGGAGGGAAAAAAAACCCCAAACAACCAAACCATCAACAAACCAACACCGCCTTAGTTTCTACCTGCCTACGAGCTATTTCTTGTCAGATTCAAACTTCGGTATCTGACGCTCATCTGAGCCATGCCCCGTACCAAACCACTCAGCCTCGCCCCTGAGCTCGCCGGTAACTTTCACGTTACTCTCCAGCAGTGCGGTTCTGCCGCCCGCCGCCACGCCGCCGGCGGGACCGGGACCGGGACCGGGACCCCCCCAGCATCCCAGCAGCGGGCCCACGGAGAACCGCCGTGCCCGCAGCGGCGCGGCCCGCGGAGCCACCCGCGCAGACCGCCGCGCACAGGGCAGCAAGCGGGCAGCGCTCGCCCCCTGCCTCGCAAACTCCGCGCCCCGCGGAGGCTGCCTTACCTCTGGGGAGGGGAAGGAAGAAAGGGACGGAGGGGCGGGTAAAGCAAGACCAGGNCCCCTCCCCGCCTGCCGGGCTGGGAGCCGGGGCTCGGGGGCAGCCCGGCCAGCGAGCGGAGGGCTCCCCTCTATCACCTCTGGCATCAAAGGGGGCCGCGCTGCAGGTGCGAGGGAGCAGCATTTGCCTGACGACGACAGCGCAGCTGCCGAGCGATCGCTTGCTTTTAAATGGCTAAGTAAATAAAAACTTTTTTTTTTTTTAAAAAAATTACTAAGCTTTCAGTAATGCGTGCAACTTCCCCACTTCTAGGAACACGCCCACGTGTGTGAATTACTGCCGCTCTGCTGAAAATAGCTTTTTGTTACACAAAATGAGGCTGAAAAGTACTTTCATACTTTCATCAGTGTACATACACATCTTCCTCTTGATGTATCAGTTCTGATTTTGTCTCATTAAATCCGAGGGCATACCAGAAGGCTCACACTGTTGTAGGTGAAGTCTGAGGTCTGGCACTCTGTTGAAGCAGAAGAGAAGCAAAGATCTGCTGAGGAAAAAGAGGCCAGTAATTAAGGAGCTCATTTAGGAGCAAGTAAACCTGAGTTATTTTTCCTGCTTCAAAGACTGCTTACCACATGCTAAATACAGCCTTACTAATAGTAAGGCTGTGAAAAACTGTTGGTGCCGTGGCAGTAAAATGAGGTTTCAGGATCACAATTTTGAATGTAAAGAACTTTTTCACTCTCTTAACACCCAGTCAAAAGAATTAGAAGTTTGAAGTTTGGCATTACGGAACCAATTCTACCAGTGCCCAAGCACTTCTGAAAGTCCTGCTGCAAGTCCTAATTATTAGATGCCTAAATACCAATGTACCAAAAAAAAAGCAGTTAATTTTACCTCCTAAACTTGCATTACACAAGCAAATTTTGAGGCAAGAAAGTCTCACTCCAGTGCAAACTTTCGGGTTTGCCTTTTTAAATAACCTAAAGAAACTCATTATTTTCTTGCTTGACTTTTCATTAATGCTTTTGCTGAGTCTGGCTCAGTGACATTCCCAAATATTTGTAAAGGGACTCATATGTTTCCAAACCAAGTTAGGACACATATGTGATTCAGGTAAGTATACTGACACCCTTTTTGGTCACAGCCTTTCTGGATTGTAACCTAGTGACTCACAGAGTCATCCGATCACAGAATTGCCTAAGATTTGCAGCTAAGCCTAGCTCCCTTTCAGAACAGTAAGAATGCCGATGAATGCTGACTTAGAAAAGGAATTTTAACCACAGTAACTTAAAATATTTGAAAGATTTGGGGCTTGTAAACAACAAAAGACCTGCCCNTTCAGCCACCTTCGCTACCTTGGAGTCAAGCCTCATACTGCAAGAAATTCCAGTGGAACGACTTACAGACAAGTACAGCACTGCACGGCACGAATAAGCAAACTGAAGGTGCAGTTGGCTGAGTACACTTCAGCGAGCGGCTGTGGCCACACTGGGGTACTGTATCATTCACTTTGTCTTTTCTATTTCGGACATCCTAGCGGCTCCGTGACTTTCCCAAAGTGAACTTCATGCATTTGCTGATAAAATTTCCAGAGATATACTGGCAGCTAACAAGAAGTCTGGTTGTGTCTAACTTTACAACTCACAGAGTAAATAAACGCACAATAATAAAGCATTGTTCCTTAGTATGACACTTGCGTACAGACCGTTAAAACAATTCCAGCTAAAAAGAAAACAGGAGGGAAAAAAAACCCCAAACAACCAAACCATCAACAAACCAACACCGCCTTAGTTTCTACCTGCCTACGAGCTATTTCTTGTCAGATTCAAACTTCGGTATCTGACGCTCATCTGAGCCATGCCCCGTACCAAACCACTCAGCCTCGCCCCTGAGCTCGCCGGTAACTTTCACGTTACTCTCCAGCAGTGCGGTTCTGCCGCCCGCCGCCACGCCGCCGGCGGGACCGGGACCGGGACCGGGACCCCCCCAGCATCCCAGCAGCGGGCCCACGGAGAACCGCCGTGCCCGCAGCGGCGCGGCCCGCGGAGCCACCCGCGCAGACCGCCGCGCACAGGGCAGCAAGCGGGCAGCGCTCGCCCCCTGCCTCGCAAACTCCGCGCCCCGCGGAGGCTGCCTTACCTCTGGGGAGGGGAAGGAAGAAAGGGACGGAGGGGCGGGTAAAGCAAGACCAGGACTTTTAGATCGCTTCAGCCTTCTTGTCTCCCTCCGGCTGCGCGCTCGCTCGCTTTCTTGCTTTTTCTCTTTCTTTCCTTCCTTCCTTCCTGCCTCCACACCCCACCCCACCCCC
>VUYV01000009.1:3483246-3548021 GCA_008711295.1 Anarhynchus alexandrinus | reverse complement strand
TGGCATCAAAGGGGGCCGCGCTGCAGGTGCGAGAGAGCAGCATTTGCCTGACGACGACAGCGCAGCTGCCGAGCGATCGCTTGCTTTTAAATGGCTAAGTAAATAAAAACATTTTTTTTTTTTAAAAAAATTACTAAGCTTTCAGTAATGCGTGCAACTTCCCCACTTCTAGGAACACGCCCACGTGTGTGAATTACTGCCGCTCTGCTGAAAATAGCTTTTTGTTACACAAAATGAGGCTGAAAAGTACTTTCATACTTTCATCAGTGTACATACACATCTTCCTCTTGATGTATCAGTTCTGATTTTGTCTCATTAAATCCGAGGGCATACCAGAAGGCTCACACTGTTGTAGGTGAAGTCTGAGGTCTGGCACTCTGTTGAAGCAGAAGAGAAGCAAAGATCTGCTGAGGAAAAAGAGGCCAGTAATTAAGGAGCTCATTTAGGAGCAAGTAAACCTGAGTTATTTTTCCTGCTTCAAAGACTGCTTACCACATGCTAAATACAGCCTTACTAATAGTAAGGCTGTGAAAAACTGTTGGTGCCGTGGCAGTAAAATGAGGTTTCAGGATCACAATTTTGAATGTAAAGAACTTTTTCACTCTCTTAACACCCAGTCAAAAGAATTAGAAGTTTGAAGTTTGGCATTACGGAACCAATTCTACCAGTGCCCAAGCACTTCTGAAAGTCCTGCTGCAAGTCCTAATTATTAGATGCCTAAATACCAATGTACCAAAAAAAAAGCAGTTAATTTTACCTCCTAAACTTGCATTACACAAGCAAATTTTGAGGCAAGAAAGTCTCACTCCAGTGCAAACTTTCGGGTTTGCCTTTTTAAATAACCTAAAGAAACTCATTATTTTCTTGCTTGACTTTTCATTAATGCTTTTGCTGAGTCTGGCTCAGTGACATTCCCAAATATTTGTAAAGGGACTCATATGTTTCCAAACCAAGTTAGGACACATATGTGATTCAGGTAAGTATACTGACACCCTTTTTGGTCACAGCCTTTCTGGATTGTAACCTAGTGACTCACAGAGTCATCCGATCACAGAATTGCCTAAGATTTGCAGCTAAGCCTAGCTCCCTTTCAGAACAGTAAGAATGCCGATGAATGCTGACTTAGAAAAGGAATTTTAACCACAGTAACTTAAAATATTTGAAAGATTTGGGGCTTGTAAACAACAAAAGACCTGCCCCCTTTGTAAGGCTTACCTTGCCATGCAAAACTCCAAGTAATTAGCAGTTTATGCTGGGCTGAATTTCTTTTCCCTGCAAATCTTAAGGCATGGTCGTTATACCTTCATATCCAATACTCAATACCCTTGAGCTCTTCTCTGCCAAAAAACTTCCAAGTCCTTCTATCAAGTCCACCTTTCTTTCTCTTCCAGGAGACCCATGATTTGCCCATGTAAGTGGGCCAGCAGCAGAGACCCCACATAATGGTCTCCTCAGTGTTTGTTTATAAAACAGATGCCACAGTCTCACATGGAACTCACTAAAGAGATTGCCTTCAGCACATTCATACTTATGCAGTATTAGCATCTCCCCTCGGAGCGTAACATGTGTCTCAACCATAGTTATACTTATCTACTTTTCCTGACCACAGTATGAGACCACAAGAGCTGAGATTTTTTTTTTTTTTTCAGGTTTGGTTTGTGGGTTTTTATGGAGGGGTGGGGGGGCGACAAGGAATGGGAGAAATAAGCATTAAACGTCTGAAACACCTACTCAGTTGTGTCTACATGTTTCTGTTTGCATTATGTCCAGAAAAATTTCAGTATATATAAGTTTATTTTAAGCCATGTTGTGCTTTTGGGGGGTTTAGGGTTTTTTCTTGTCTTTTTGTGTTTGTCCAAATGACATTATCAGTATCAGACAAACTTATACACTGTTTTACTCTTTGTTAAAAATAAAGTAGTGTTATTTATCAGATTCTAAGAAAGCTCTCAAGTCTCTGGTTTATCTACAGCACATAGCTCTGTCAGCGCATGGAATGGCAGCTTTCTGCCCCTATGGTAAAAAAAATAATCTTACAAAAATCTAAAAGGAAATTGCATCTTACTAATTCTGATGAAATTCAGATATGACATAAGGCACAGTACTATTATATGGTTTGTTGATATTCTTGAGTTTTGAAAATCTGCTGACAGGCTTGAAAACTGCAGAGATTTTATTATCTGATAATTTCCTCTTCCCTTGAGTTTCTATGTTGCTGTCATGGAAAAATATTAGGTAGATAATGTTTTTCTAGTAGTTGAAGATAAAATTTCAGTTTAGAAATTAATTACAAAAAGAAGTTGCAAGACTCTTTCTATATCCTCTGAAAGACCTTTGACCATACAAGAAGGTCATTCATCATGAACATGCTAAGATTGCCTTCCAGCTCAGATTTATGGTTACAGAAACCTTAAAAATAACCGTGTTTTCCAGTAATTTATATTGGCCTGATTATTTTTAACATTATCAATCCATAGGGATAACCATGTGAGTCTGTGTTTAACTGAAGATGGAATAATATAATCTAAACTGCATGGGAACTGATCCTTAGAATATGAGCCTACCCCAGATTTCCACACTCTATCTGTGTGGCTTGTCATAAGTCAAAGTAGATGTTTGCCACAATTTTTTTTGTTCATTAAGCTAGTAATGGAACTGATTCAAACTAGTCAGCCATTTCCCAATTTTCAAATATTGCAATTGTTGGATGTGTACATCTTTAAAACTATGAATCAGTTCTACTTGTTGCATATTTGTTGTAATTAAGAATTCCAAAACTAGCTGCACAATCAGCAAGTTGATAAGATAAACTGGGGGAAAAAACTGCTACTCCTTCCTTTATGGACAGCCCACGAGTAGCTCTGACATTTACATGAAGTTTGTCAGCTATCTAAAAATGCACAGAAGAACTGAGTTTATTTGTTACTTTTAATGAGATTATTTCTATCTCCGCTGTAAAAATAGCACATATTCCCACTGCACACAGCCCAAGCTAGGTAGCAAGATCCAGGTTCTAACCTTGGTCTTCTGCAAGCTTTTCAGTCTCCTTTGCTCCTCTTCAAAGCAGAAGTAATAAAAGTCATCCACCAGTCTCCTCAAGGTGTTGAGAAGGTTGCATGTATTTAGTTTTTGGAGCTTATGAAGCATTGTAAGAAATGAAATGTTAGGTACATCTTAAACAACCAGCAGGTGAATATCTAGGCCTTTTATGATTCGAGCTTCACTGCTGTTGTTACAGTATAGCATCAATATTATTGTTAATAAAATATAAGGGAAACTAACCTTGGAAATTAAATCATGCATTACAATTTTCACAAGCAGAGTCCTAGCATGAGGTAACATATTTCACTCAGGGTAAGATAAAAATGCTGCAAAGCTGCAGAAAAATGATAGGACTGTAGTTAAGAATAAGCACAAGAGTGGAGATATCTAGGTTCAGTTTTTGCATTTGCTATCAACAGTTTATGTGACCTTGGGATTCTTCTCAGCCAGTTATTCAGTGCTTTTGCTCAGTTACTTTTGTATGTCTCACGAGACACAAACCTACACTTTTATGCAGGCCTGTAAGCCAGTTTGACCCATACCCCATATTTTAATGTAATTGTATAATTGTCAGTCTGATTTCCAAGAAGCACCGTAAGATAGTTCCCTGTACCATAAGATGGATTTGTATTTTCAGACTACCACTTTATAAACTAGTTAATATTCTTCTTTACAGATTTGGCAACACAACAATTGTGGCTTTTGCCATCTTATTTCCTTTAATGGCTATATGTTTGACCTTAATGCAGTCTCTGTTTTCTTAAAACTACTGCTGGATTCATGAGGTAGTCCCTTAAAGCTATTTTGATATTGATATATGACTTTTGAAACAAATGAAATAAAGCTGGTGTAACAGGGTGAGATACTGTTTACTGATTACTTTTACAATATACTGATTTTTTTCCTTTACCTTACCAATTCTGGTGACAGTTAAGTCAGAGTAAATTTTCTGGCTTATGCACTGTACATTGCACTCAACTGCACATGCAAAATCCTCTAAAGGCAAGAAGTTATTCAGATTAACTGAAATACTATTTCTGAGAATAAAAACACTTATAAACCAGTAGTAACATTTTCTCTAAAAGCACCTGTCTTATAGTGGTGATGGGTGAGTCAGAAACAAAGAACTTGAACTCACTCCCAATGGAGTATGCAAAGGTGGTCATTCAAAACACATCCCTGGGACAACGTGAGGTTTCTGGAAGCTAAGGAGGGTCTATCTACTGCCTTTTGCCAAAGCACACAATACAGTACTTCCCTGGACTAAATCACTCCATGCCCTGTCTTGAGCCAGCACCCAAATCTGTTGATACAGCTCTATGGGCTGGTGATGCCCCACTTTCTTATACACTGATATGTGTTTCAACCTGCAGACAAACTGAGAATTTTGTCTGCAGGGATGCTTTATTTGAATTCACTGCTTATGGGGAAGTAAAAGCATGACCTGTGTATAAGTTTCACCTGAGTTTACAAGCCTAGAAATGAAAACAGCAAATTTATTCTAGCAAGGCAGGGGGTTAAGTTCTTGCTTCAAATGAAAGGCATCTAACCAATAAAAAAAAAAAAATTAAAAATACCTGGTATCAATCTCTCATTCTAGCTGCTGCTTAGGGTTTCTCCAAGAAATTTGTCACTGGAAAATCTAAAGAGGTGGCCTCAATACTTTCTTTTCAGGGTACCTATGTTCAGTGTGGGACCTTATCCAAGAACTGTCTCTCATTTATATTTAAAGGTTTTTCAAGTTGCTTTTGAATACAAATGCAGCTTCAAAGCATGTGGTAAGTTCCTGTTTATTTCTTTGCTATTGCTCTCATTTAGGGGACCTAGTTACCTTGGCACAACTTCCTGTCATCTTTGACAAGTCTAATGGAGCATTCTTAAACTTATTTGAAAATAAATCCCTCTGAGGAACTTTCCTGCACATCAAAGTGCTGAATTTTTCCCATATTCATCTTTTGCACAGTTCATTGAATTGTAATGAATCACAGATCATTAAGGTTTTATCTACACAGCATTGGCTTGCTCTCATTCTACAGAAACCACATATGACGCATTTAAAGATGCTATTAGTTTTAAAGGTCACCGTCTCAGATACCACCTTCCCTTTTCATTTTACTTGTTGCTTGAGCAAATTTGGCATGGAAAGTAATGAAACATAATAGACATACAGGACTATTTTTAGAGTAAAAAATTTCCAAAGTACAATCACAGTTATAGCTGTATATAGTTCAACAGAATTTCACACTATTATTTAGGTCTGGCGAAACACATTATCTCTCTTCTGTTCTCTCTTTTCCTCATTGCTTTCTGCCCAGCCAAAGAAACCAACTCATGATAGCTGGCTCACTCCCCAGGATTCTGATGCTATTAAAAGGACTAAACTAGAGGCTTACTGTATATACAAATACTACTTCAATAGAAAACTCATAATGAAGATACCCCATCTGTCCATGAATAACTTCTTGTGAAGTTACTAGGTTAAGTTAGAACCTGAGAAGTATCAAGCCTTTGAAGTTTTACTACATACATCCCATTTCACATATGGTTTCCTTAGTTTTCAGTCTCTTTTCTAAATAACAAATGGAGAAACAGCCTCAAATGTAAAATGCTAAAAGAAAAGTTAACAGTAGACAAGCCACCTGGGGAGTACCAGGTGGTCCTGGAAGTACCAGTAACCTTAGTTATTTCAGGTAAATAAAGGATGGCATAAGTAGTCTGCCTACAATTATGAATTGATTGCCATTTAAGAAATCTCATTCAAATACTCGGCTTATGTTATAAGCTCTGATGAAATTGGTCACACCACACCACTCTATATCCAGATATAGTTCTCACTATCTTTTTTACCACCTTCTACTCAGAAAACTTTATACTGCCTTCAAGGATTGCTTTGCACCAAGGGTACCTCTTAAGAGCAATGAAGGTTTAACTCCATTATTGGGGACAGCAGTGTAACTGAGACTAGGACTTAGTCATTAGGAAAAGAAATACCATCAAGTGAAAACAACACTTTCATGTCATGTTTCTACAGCCTCTCCCTTTCTAAAATTTAATTAAAATTGCAATTAAATAAGTGTCACTTCAATATTGGATAGAAAAGCCTACAGTTTTTCTTATGTAATTGAACACTAACATTAAAACAACATCAATCATTTAATAACTACAAAATACTATTGCTGATCACATCAAAAGGCATTTTTCTTTCAAGAACTAGTTTTTCCCAAAGGTTGTAATTAGGCTATTACTTAATCTTATAAAATGAGACAAAACAGCTGAGAGGCTGTGGAAATTATGATCTTCTCCAGGTAAACAGTTAATCAAGCTTCTGACCCTTCAGAGACACTGGTAATCTTGTCCTTTGCTTACCAAGTAATTCAAAAGCAAATGTATCGCACAAAGGCTTGATTCAAGATAGTACAATTTTGTATGCACAAAGGAAAAAAACCTATGCAAGACTAAAACCTTGACTAAATCTTTTTGCTTTATGCACATTCGTATGGAATTCAAATTACATACTCTGTTCAGCTACTGCAATACAAAACTTATCGCTTGTTTATGAATGTTCAGAATCCTGGAGGCCTTCACAGTTCTCGCATACAGAACAAAATTAAAAGCAAATACATTTTAAAATAAAGGAAATTCTAGTTTAAGTTAATGCACTAAAACCATTCATTGCCATTTCTACAGTGCACCAAGGGTCTAAATGAGCTTGAAAAAAATGTAATGAAAACTGATTAGGGTATTTCAGTGGCTAGGGAAAGGCCACTTTTTCTGCATATCTGTCATCAAAGCTCACTTCTCTGGTGCCTGCAAGGAATTGTCCTTTCTAAGAGAAGCATCAGTAAAAGTGGTTTGTATTTCTTACACAAAAGGGAGGTATAGGAAATGCGTATTCCAGTTCAAGCTGCATTTCAGGCAGAGTAGGTTTTCAGCTAAGTCAAGATTATCTCCTGTAGAATAATGTAAATAGGAAAATATAGTATATGGATTTGAGAGTATATATTGATATTTTTATCTTTCCCTACATTCTTGCTATATTTTGTAGGTCTATGCTCAAGTAGTAAAGGACATCTCAGATGGAGATGTCAAGTTCCTCTTGCCTTTCCAAAGATGAGGACCTTGCCCACCAAATAAGAGGACTCATGAAGTCCCAGTCTGCAATCTCTTTGTCTTTGGTCAGTATGTGGATGATTATTTGTTCCCATGGAATATTATTCAAACTACTTACAAATAGTTATTAACAACTAAAAGAGAACACATAAAGAATACAAGCTGCTTTTTTTTTTTTTTCCCCCGGATCACAAAGTTAACCCAAGGCCCAAACTATGACATCTATGCAGTTTGGCATAGATCAGGCTCAGAAATGAGAAAAACACAGTTGGCACCCTGATCCCATGTTCTGTGTGTTAGGTCTACTTCAGCACAGCTGAGCATGGCTTGTTCTCTCAACGCTGGTTACCTGAAGCCTCCACAGAAGCTAACTTAAATATAATGGCAAATTCAAGCCAACACCACCATGCTGCATTTAAGTGAATATAGGTACATAGGTGGCCCCACACCAGGGTTTAACACAGGCTCAGACTTTCTTCCCTCCTACACTCTGGAACTTTGCCTTTCCTAATGTGAGGCTCATGCACACTGATTCATAGTTAAGATGGCTTAATGTCAAGTACTGTGACTGCGCTAGGAGAGATACACCTTTTCTAACCATGTTATTTCATAATTATGTATTTCAAGGGGATTATGACTTTCTTCAAAACATCCAGCACTGGTCACTATGGTATAGTGCTAAATGAACCATTCACATGAGCATATAATTTCTATGACATGGAACATCTACAGCAGTTTCTTTGTTTTTCTTACACTATTACTGTTTTCTCACTTGGGCCTTAGAGTACCAGAGTCAGGAAGAAAACCCATTACACATATTTTCAAATATGAACAGATCAATAAATGCACCAAAATGCATTTATTGTCACATACTGAACTTTGCATTATACACAGAGTATAAAGATATAACTTACTGGGTCTGCATCATATCATCTGCTTTTCCTAGCAGAGCAAAGTCCACTCCCTTTGTTATCGGCTACGTTAACAGTGTTAAGGTATTCTGAAAAGAACGTGTACATCTGCTAAATGGTAACTTTATTTCAATGTATACTTTGATCCCTGTTTTTCTAAATTTGGTATTTTTTCCTCCCATATCCAAGGCCACTATATAATATGGATGTGAAAACTCTCTTTTTTAAGGACTCTTCAAGTAGTTAGAGAATATATTTAAAAGTGAAAGTAACCCAGGAATAGGAATTGTTTTAAAACAAAATCAAGCACAGAGCCAATTTTCCACTTTGTTTTTTTGATGATGTAGTTTTGCTGAAGAGGACTGCTCTTCAGAAAGGTGAAATTCAATGGAGAACTGAGCTCTGAGGATCAGCGCTCAGCTTTTTTGTTATTAGTTCTTTCACACAAAATAAATAAAAAACAACCCAAGACCTGAACAGGTACAATCTAGTAACAATTCTACATCTATCACAATTGCTCTTGCACTTTTATTTCTTACACTTTGCCTTTTAATTATTTTCATTTTCTTCCCTGTATATTACATTACCTACCCAGGCATGGGGCCCTATTTTGACAATGGGGTTGCAGGACATCCATGTCTCTTTTCTTGCAAGTTTGTTATTGTAAGACTAATTAGCTGGTATCCATATGTAATGGTAAACACGATAGCTTGTGTCTTCACCCTACCTCTACGAGCCTGATTCTTTGTCAGTTAGAGGATATATTTTAGGCAGGGATTTCCAGTGCAGCTGGGGATCCACAGTGGCCAAATCTGTGAGTTTCTTCTGATACAATATCCCAGAACCTGTTTTCTTTGTGTCTTTTTTTTTGGTGTGTGTGTCTCTTTTTCTTCTGCTCAGAGAAGTGCTTATCAAGTCTGCTTATTCCTACTGTCTCAACCTCCTCTTTGTAACTGGTGGGCTGCAAAGTAAACCATCTCAGATAACTAATCCAGGCTGAATTTAACTTCACAAAAGTACGAGCTTAAAATGACTGTAAAACTCCAGGACGAACTGTATGATATAAATTCTATTTAAATAACCTTTGTACTAGATTCTTTACCATAGCACATTGAAAGGACTTCGTCTTTCACGTGTCTTCTATTACAGTATCTTATTTTCTTCAGTATACTCTATACTATGTATTAATGTAGGGAGTCATATATTTTCAGAGAACATACACTCACTTTTCTGTAATATTTCTGAATGACTCATGTTCTCTACTTTCTCTACGCTTCGTGTTTTCAGGTTATATTTTACTCATTTCATCAACATTTACTTTTACAATCTGCAGTGTTGAGAAAGCTTCAGATGTGGCCCAGCTAATCACCTGCTCTCACCAGGTGAAGCTGGTCTGGGCCATGAAGGCCTACGGGTGCATGGAGGGCCCTGAAAGCTTCTACTACAATTGCATCTCTTTGGGCAAGAGCTTGTGTCAAGTAAAAAATGTCTGATTGTTCCCAAGGATTTTATAGTTATATTGTCTAATACCTGCCAGTATGGTACATAAACACAAGCCTTAAATCATAAGACTATCAACTAAATAGCAACAAAGTTTAAGAAATTCCACTTACATAATTTATCACCATTCTTCAAATAAGGAGAAATGGTGAATTAGCAGCAAAATTTCACAAATAACAGGTGTTCATAGTCCAACACTGGGACTGAAATTAAAATAGGGTGTTGCACCTATTTTTGTTTAACTAAAACTATGTTTTTGCTATATGAATAGCTGAATTTAAAGACCTTCAAATGTTGATCATCAGACAACAAAAGTATACATTCTCTTTACTACTGCTGAAGAGTAAAAACCCTGGAAGAGTCAACTGTAATTTTAGTGGCCATTACTGCCTCATTTTCTGTCATGAGATCTGAGATATAATCATGTGTTTAAAAATCAAATGACTCCCAATAGCCGCGCTTGTCTAGTAACCATTTCAGTAAGGAAGTATCTTACTTAATTGCCTCTACATTAAGTTCTTATAAAGACCACTCTATAATTGCAGACCCTTATACCATGTAGTACTTCATATTTTTACAAAAGCTTGGTTTTTTGCATGTTTCACTCATGTTTACAGAGAAGACCAACATAAATTTTTTACTTCTAAGGCTTGAAATTGTTTCATCTACCCATTAAAAAATCAGAATAGTTTTTCTTCTCCTATTGAATATGTTTTAGACAAATGTATTTTCTGAACTAACTAATGCCTTCTTTTGACTATGCATAGAAAATTTATACAGATAGCGTGTACCAACTGAATCAGGAGTTAGATACATCATTTTTTGACAACAAGAACCAAAACAAAACAGTTTGCTTATGGCAAAGAATATGAATACAGAACAGTTCTTGTCATATATTCTAAAACTGTGTTTATAACAGTGTGTTGTAGTAGCTTCTCATAAGCTCTACAACATCCAATAAATAGCATATTCTGATAACAGGCCCATTTATTATCATCTATTTCACACACAAAGGTTACTTCTTAAAAAACAGACATTCTTTTACCTTTATTCAAACTAATGTCTTTTTTCATAACTCACATCTGCACATCACTAATTGATTTAGGCTGAAGTAATCTAAGCAAATACATATATTGGAAAAGATCCAGAGCTAATGAATCCAGCTATACTATTGTTAGGGCAACAATATGGATTCACGCAGAGAAGTTGGTCTATGCAATACTACACAGTAAATATATAATAATTCATTTTTGGCCATCTTCTTTTCTTTTTTTCATTTACACATCGCAATAACTTTGGGTAGGAAGATGACATTTTTCACTTCCTGTACATGAAAGTATATGTTCTTTTTAAAGTTCCTTTTTACTAGGAATAATTTGGAAAAATGTGGAGATGCTGGACCATCAGAAATGGTAAATAGGTTAATGATTCACATACCTTTTTGTGTTAGCTCTGCAGTACACTTTCAGTATGATCAAGCAAACTATAATGAGTCAAAAGGAACCTTCCTTTTGAATTTAATAATTACAGCTGGTTTCAGCTCATACGTTTGATTAAAGAGACTTTATAACTTTCGTTGTTATTTTAACATTTATACAGTGCTTTACATCTTCAAAGCACTGTGCTGACATTACCTTATTAGTTCTTGCAATGCTTAGATGCAATTTTCAGTGTGCTTTTATATCACAGTCCCGTTTTAATTGCTATTTAAAGCTGAATTCATTATATTTCTAATGGGCCATAAAAAGGAATGTTTAGTAGAAAAGCCACTGTACCAACAATTTGTGTTGCACCTTTCTTAAACTATAAAATATTTTGGTGTATGTGATACTTCAGATTTAGCCCAGTACTGAACTCTGCTAATGAGGGCTCTGGGCCTCTCCTCCCCTCGCACAGCACGATGCGAACTAGCATCAGTAAGAAACAGTGCTGTTCCTCCACTTGTTTTCATTGCTGTCCTGGTGAAACTTCTTTTCCTGAACTTTCTGGGTGAAACGGAAATCATTGCAAATACTATCATTGAGGTATCAGTGCTCAAATTTCACCCACTGAAGACAATGAACAGCACAGGAGCCCTGTCAGGCACTGGCCCAGCTGCCTCCCAGGTTGCCTCCAGAAGCACACATTCGTGAGCTCCTGTGAAAGCAGTGCTGCCCACTTTCATGGGGCTATTCCTGAGCACGGTGCTTTTTCATCATGAACCCCACATAGTCAATTCTTGATGCTGCAGTTAAGTTTACTGAGTTCACGTTTTTCTCATAAGTTTGCTTCTCAACTTCCACAGTGTCAAACAAAATTTCAGTCATTAGTTATTTGAACTTTTAGCTGTTAACTGCTTTTTCTTTACGTTTCTTCCCGTTATATAAACACACCCCAGAAAACATTGCAAGTTTCTTTAAAGGTCTATTCCTAATAAATATTTTTGCTAATCACAAAATTAGATCTGTAGACTCTTATATTGATGAAACCTATGAATAATTCAAATACATCATCCAGACTGCATAGCAGCTTGGACGTCTCCCACCCATTTGATGCCTCTGAACAACAAATGAAACACGATTGTCAGAAAATGCTCTCTAGTGACCTACAACATTTAATGTTAGCTGGCAATGAAAATACTTCCTTGTTGTTGGTGACTATATAATTATGAATTCACAATTAAGCTTGATTTCATAGGTACTGATCATTTACAGCCACCGAAGTGAGAAATTGCTCAGAGCTCCCGAAATGCAAGTCACTGATACGTAATTGAGTTACATAACCTCCCTTAAAGGTGCATGGTATACATTGGCATCTCTTGGCAATCCTTGCCCATAGTTACAGGAGAGCCACTCCTTTCTGTCACCTAGTAACTTTTAAATAGTCAACATCAACTCAGAGTTTCTGAGCTAGAGTTTGATTTGTCAGTGTGTGTGTAATACAGTACTTTCTTGAACGTGGTTTAGGCTACAAACACTAAACAGTGTAGTAGTCTGAACCAAGGACAACACATTGTGGAAGTGTTTGAGCAGAAAAAAAATTGTAGTAGGATATTCTGAACATAAAATGGAAATGGCTGAAGGTAAGATTACTGCTGCAGGCAAATCAGGCCAACTCCTGGAGAAAATATGGCACCTGAACTTGCTAGCAAGAGATGTGCTTCTGAAAAGTGATCGGGATAATGAAGGTATAGCAGAGTATGTGCTGAGACTGATCTCTCTGACAAAAGAGCTGAGCAGATCTCTCAGCCAGCAGCTGGAGAACGTTACAGAAAGTCTTCAAGACACTTGCCATTTACTGAGTGCTCTCCATGACAAGCACAAGGAATTGACTGCAAGTCCAGGCAAGTATGGAGGGACTTACCTGTAAACAGAATGGACTGGGTATATTGGATGCTAAGTTTTCCGTGTGATGAAGCTGGGGGACCTTACTTTTCATTTGTTAGCATTTCATTCAATAGAGAAAATGAATTCATATTTCAACAGTTGTATCACTGTTTTTGAGTGTATTACACGAGATTCAATATGAGACTCATAATTATCATCATGTGAGGGGGAAAAAACCAAACTAAACAGAATTGTTTCGAAGTTTTTTGTATATTGTACTTCGGTGGGTTTATCTTGGCCAGACACCAGATGCCCACCCAGCAACTTACTTCCCTTCCTCAACGTGCCAGGGGCAGAAAATAAGATGGGTTGGTATAGACAGGGAAATCACTGCTTACTGGGCAAAGTAGACTCGACTTAGGGAAAAAAAAAATAATTTAATTTACTGCCATTTGAAATAGATTTGGATAGTGAGAAACAAAGGCAAAAAATCCAAACACCATCCCTCCTTTTTTCCAGGCTCACCTTTACTCCTTCATTCCCAACTCCTCTACCTTCTCCCCGTCCAGAGGAGGGCAGGGGGATGGGGAATGGGGGTGGCAGTCAGCCCACAGCAGCTGCCCTCTGCCGCCCCTTTCTCCTCACATTTTTCCCTGCTCCAGCATCGGTCTTCCCCACAGCCCACAGTTCCTGTCAGCAAAACCTGGGCTCTCCACGGGCTGCAGTATACCTTCACAGAATATCTACCTGCTCCGGTGTGTGGGGTCCTCCACGGGCTGCAGAGTGGGTATCTGCTCCACCATGGTCTCCCATGGTCTGCAAGGCAATCTCCGCTCCGTGCCTGGAGCACCTCCTCCCCCTCCTTCTTCTCCGGCCTTGCTGTCTGCAGGGCTGCTTCTCACACTTGTTTTCTTCATTCCTCACTGTCCTCTGGTGTTCTTGCCCTTTTCTTAAATATCTTTTCACAGAGGCTTTGCTGACAGGCTCAAATCAGTCCTGCAGTGGGTCCGTTGTGGAACCTTCTGGAACCGTCTGTGTGCGGCCCGGGGCAGCCCCGGCCTCTCCTCATGGCGGCTGCCCTGCAGCCCCCTCGCTGCCTGCGCCTCACCAAGTAAACCCTATATATAGAGATATATATATATATAGTCTACAGTCCTCTACAAGTAACCAAATAGTTAAAAAGATAACAACAAAAATAAGAGAGAGTTCTGCCATCTCAGTCTACAGGTATACAGACAAAATTTGATTTCTTGCATTTGTAACAGTGTGGTTATAACAACAGTGTTATTTATTGTGAGGACCAAATCCGGATCTTTTTCCTGAAAAAAAAAAAAAAGAAAGCAGGATCGTTTTGTCACGATGAAACAACTCTCTTTCCTCAGAAACAGTATCTTAACAAACAGGCATCAAAGTAGAAAAGAAAACTAACATTTCTGCATTTAGTAATGGTCTAACAGTGTGATGCATAGACAGGGACTCCAGGCAGAAGTCTTTATCTACGCCCACATTTATAAGCCTTTGTTCTACAGGTCTATAAGTTGTCCACAATAATAAAAGAGCATTTTTGTAAAAAAGGACCTGCTTCCAGGCTCCAAGATGAAGCTAACTTTGTCCTGTTGGCCTCATGGCATATGCAATTAATTTTTAAATTTTTTTTAGATGTCTAAGAATTCAGTGTCATTCTCCTTCCAAAAAGCTGCTATTCCTCGTCTAATACTTTCCCATAAAGCAGTCAGCAAAAAGGTTTGAAGACAGTTGCATATAAACCGCTGCTGTATTCCAAAGCCGTGTTATCAAACACCAGAAAAGCACAGAGAGCAAAGTGTTAGAAAAGCGACGGTGGTGGGGGTGAACACAAAAGAAGGCTTATTTCGAGGTTAACCTCGAGGTAACAGAATGCAAAAAGTGTCTTTTCATGCGACACAGTTGGGTAGTGCAAAGTTACAAGGCCGTGTCTTTGCTTGGTGCTAAGCACTGCGGTATTAGAAAAGTCACAGTCACAGTGTACGAAAATGCTGTTGTTTCAAATGACCCCGTTGTCTTCAAATTTTATTTTAGGGAAGTTTAAAGAGCTGTATAATTTGTTTTGAGTTCTTTTGTTTTGTTTACAAAATGAAAAATTCAGGGAGTAAACAGGTTAATTTTGGCAGTTTTGCCAAAGCTTGAACTTTGCCTTATAGTGAGACCAGGAAGTGGTCTTTTACAACCTCTTATGCAGACAAAACTGTGGAAGCTATGTTATTTCCAATCCTTTTGTTTTATTTCTCAGCCCTGTTAAACTATTTAGAAGCCCTTCTTCACTATTGTAAAAGTGCCCCTAGAAAAACAGTAGTACTTTAGAACAAACTTTCTTTTTTTAAACTACTAGTGGAAAAAATATATTAAAAATGTGGTTTTGTTTTTTTTTTTCCTTTCCCCAAATATAGTAAAAATCCAATATCAAGTCATTTGGGAACTGAGAGTATTGCAAAGGAATTATTTTTAGACAGAGTTCAACAAGAAAAAAACTTTATTCTGAACTGGACTCTTTGTAGGTTTAAATCAATCAGATGCAAATAGAGATGAAAGTGAAAGGCCGTTCTAGATCATATAACATTATTACTCAATAAAATTATTTTCCAAGTTGAAAACCTTGAGATATCAATTTACCTTATATGATGTTATTGAAAAAAGTGAACGTAAACCGGTGGTTTGCCATAAGGCTTGTATCAGTCCTTTCTATTGTCCTTCCCTTGTGCGTCTTTGTCCATTATAAGCAGAGCGCACACCATACTGTGTTTCATTCTGTACAATTTTCTTATTTGTATTAACTTGCACTGGATTTAACCTGCAAAACAAAGCTTTCCAGGATCTCATGCAGCAAACAGAAATAAGCAAGAAATTTTCTGAGAGGTTTGCAATATACCTAACTAATGAAGACACAGTTCCAGTTATAGAGATTGACAGCATAAGGTGAAGGGAGAGCTGAAAGTAATACAACTGAAATCCTTGGAGAGAATATCTGGAAGGATTTCTAAAAAAAGGTGTAAGATAAGAAAAATATCATAAATTAAAAGATCATAAAACGAATACGCTAAAGAGAAAAATCTTACATGAATAGCACATAGTGATTGTGTGCTTTTCGTGCATCCTTCTTCACCAAGTGTTTTTAGTTATATGCAAGAGCAATGTCCACCATTCCTATAACTGGATGCTACAAACTGCTGAACTTCGGTATTGTTTATGTGCTGGTGTTTCTGTGTTACCCTGTATTCTCTATAGCAAAAATTCAAAGCTGCTAAGCATATTTAATATTGAGCCCATGTATAACAGTTTTGTTAGAGAGCCACGCATTAGAATCTTGCCGGATGCAATTTTAGGAAATATATATAATGAATGTTTAGTTGTAAAGCTCTTCCCAAGTTGATTTGACGGTTATTTACCCATTCCATGCTTTAGATTGATTGTCATTAGGAATTTAGCTAGCGTCCGATCAACAGAAAGGTGTTCATTAGAGTTGCCACAGTAATACTTTGACAAATACAGAGTTGTACTTGGACAAGTACACAAATGTACTTGTCCATATTCAATTCTTCAGAAAATCATTCAAATTGAATAGCAATAAATACAAAAATATTAAATGGAAACCAGGAGATACATTGTGCTTCATGTATTCAATGGCACTATGGAATTTGGTGGAATTCATTAGCTATGTGTAGATGAGTTTTCACATTTTTTGCTAGCTTTCATAGCAAAATTCAATTGGTTACTTATTTTTTTCCTCAGAGTACAATAGAATTATAGATTGTCTGCAGAAAGTGAAGGATGATTTGATAAATACAGTCTCACACCTTCAAGAGGCAGAAAGTAAACTCTGTGCTGCTAGCTGCAGACAAGATGATGATTCTCAGATCCAGACTGCTCAAAATGGTTCTAGAGAAACAGATATGTGGTGTTCTGAAGGAGAAGCAACAGTGTCTGTGCAAGCATCTTCTAGTCCCAGTCAGCAATCCCAAAGAATTCCTTCCCTGAACAAGGTGGAAAGTCAGACTGTTAATCAAATCCAGCCAAGTGAAACTAAAACTGTGGAAAAAGACATTATTGCATCATTAGCTGAAAATGTATCTGCTCAAGAACAAGACATTAGCAGAGAGTCTCCAATAAAAAAGGAAGATGGTGAACACAGACTACTAATGAACTCCGTTACACAGAACAGAGATTGCAAAGATAAACCTCATGGAGGTAGCTCTGTTACCGAAAAGTCTCCAGAACTGGCTTTTCAAGATGCTCTTACAAGCAGTGCTGAAGACATGCTATCTGCAACACTGAAAGACATTTATGACAGAACTATCATGAACCTTTTTGAACAGGAAAAAAAGGCAGTAGTCAAAGAATCTTCAAAAGGGGTAGAAAGGGAAGAACATAGACTGGCAGAGCAAATGGAAGACAGTGAAATGGAAACAAATCATGAGATTTGTAGGAATGACCTAATTATCTTCCCATCTTCAGCTCAAACATGTGATCTTACTGCTGTGAATCCTTCTAGGAATGACTCAGAAGAAGTGCAAAAGTCTAGGCACTGGATAAACAAAGAGTAAGCGCACATTCTTTTTCGGAACAGATGTACATAAATATTGCTTATTAGCACACATATAAACATCTGTGGGCCCAGAAACTCAATGTTGTACAGCTGCTGGTCATGCACATAATAGCAGTTTACAACTTCAGAATGCACAATGAAAATCTTCCATTTGGTCTGAAGTAAACTGTAACTTTCTATTTGATTGCATCATTATTTTTTTTATGCCAGAGAGGGAATGAGCCACAGACAGTAAAGTCAATAATTCCCAAATTGTTGGAAACCAGTAGGTAAGGACCCCATTTAGTTAATTTTATATTAATTTCTAAGCTGTTCTGAAACAAGCTAAACATAAAAATTTTCATGATTTTCCTATTTATTCATGAAGATATATTTTTATGAATGATCTGCTTATGCTACAATGTAGCACATCGTTGTAGTAAAGTATTTAATGAAAAACACAAGACACCACCCCACCCAAGATATAAAGAATAATATTTTATATTCTTTTTCTCCAGATTTCTAGTGGAGGAGAGTGGTAAGAATGAATGTGAAGTAGCTTGTTTTATTAAAGCCCCTGCAACTGCTCTGGAGAATCTGAAGTGTAAGATAGTCAATGACTCTAGTTCCTTGGTGGTGGATGATTCTGAGGAGCTGGTCAGCAATGTCATCAGTATTGAATGCTCTGATTATGAGAAAACAATCCCTTTTCCTATCAACATTGCAATCCCATTTACTTCATGCTTCAGAGGAAATTACCGGGAGATTATGGTGAAGGTGACTGATGTGAACTTTCAATCAAACTATTTAACTCCTATTTCTTTGGAGGGATACCATGGAAACCATAAGGTTGGTAACCTCTCATCTAAGCATTGTAGAAACATCATTCCAGGTTCCCAGTAAAGTCTCTGTGGAGTTATACAAGTAAAGATGTCATTATTAAGCTGTATTGCCCATTAAGTGGGGTTAAATTGAACTTTTCTTCCTACTTTTTCAAAACTAATTCTATCTGAAACCTAGTATTTAACAAGGTCCTTTTTTTCACTCGTAACATTAAGGCAAGTGCTTGATCCCAATATACTAATGATTGAGTAATAGTTCACGTTTTTTGTAAATAAGCATAATCCATTGCATTATTTGATAAAAGAACTTAAAAGGAATTATTTTGCATTCAGATCACAGAGAAGTAACAAAATTCTGTGTGTATGAGTCCAAACTCCATCTCAAAGAAACACAGGATAGTTCTTTTTTTTAACTACAGAAAAATTGCGTTGGGCCAGATTCACCACCCAGTTTATGAGCTTATTTTATTTCATCCCAATCATACACTGGAATATTAATGACAGCACATGAGGACTAGAGATCACCAGATAACTGGGCATCCAGGTGGCAATAATATTTATTTTCATTTCACACCTTGCTCTGTAAATAATGTTGCCTTCCCAAAATGCTAATCTGCTGCGGAACACAGCTTCCTTTCCTTCTCACGTGCTCTAACCCCACATTCTCTTTATGCAGGAAAACTTTGCGGAAGTGAAAATTTTTCAGCTGGGTATTTTTTCTGTGTTGTCATGCTTAAAGAAAGAAACATTTACTGTTCCAAAGGTAGGACTTTCACAAAAGCTGAGTGTGGATTCTAGAATCTCTTTCTACTACCCTCCAGAAACATTCAGTTCTCCAGCACCCATGCAGTTAAAGGTGAGCTTGAAATACATAATACTTGTCCCATAGGTCTGTTATCTGATCCATTCTGAAGCAAAGATGCCAGTAATGTTAAAGGGCAACCTGATCCATTATTAGAAAAAGTAGAAAGTCTTTGCAGCTCCACATCCTGTGTACACAGCAAACGGTTTCCTGTCAAGTTTGTTAAAGCCACATAATACTGTCAGTAGCCAATGATATCTCTAGCTAAAAAGAACCATCTCCCTTTGTTTGATATACTTCAGAAAATATAGTTGTTTTCAACAATGACATAAGCATCAACTCCAGACTTCAACTGCTTGGCCCAGCATTTAATTCAATGGAACAATTTTTCTCACCTGACCTTCATCATTTGTACCAGGCAGTGCAACAGAAGGTTTTGTTACCTCTTAGTCTTAGGCTGATAATAATCTCCCAATTTGCTTCAGTTATAATGTGTTTCTCCCTTCCCTCATAAAAACATTGATTCGGAGGTACAGACGAAATAAAATTAACAGTGAAAATAATAGTTTTGGAAAATCTTAGAAAATTATCAAATTTTGAGGGAGCTCAGAAGTTTCAAAACTTGAACTTAAAGCAGGAACAAAACAATAGAAATATTTTAGTTAGTAAAGGTCCCAGTTTTTGATGACTTTCAAGCACTTGATTGTGCATTTTATAAAGTGCTGATACGTTGATAGGGTGGTTTTGGGGTTATAGAGAGGGGCCTAAGCTTCTGCGATAGTGTAATCCAATTCCAAAAGATAAATCAATTTGTAAAAAAACCAGGCATGTCAGAGAAGATTTATTCATTTGCAAATTAATTGTACAATTGCTTTCCATATTTAGGTTCAGCCAATTGAACCATCATTGGTTTCCACCTTGAAAGCAAGACATGATATGTACCACTCAGTGGTATCTACTAGCGCACTGATTTATGTCCAGCATCCTTCAGCCCAACCATTTAACAGCTCAGTCACTATTACTCTACCCTGTCCTCCAAACCCAGAAAAAAAAAGGCAAGGAGATGAGACAGAACATGCAAGAGCCATTAGTGCTACAGTGAAGAGGGTTGCTATGGTATACCATTCTCGGTAAGAACAACTTCACTACAAATTCAGCATTTTCAAAACATGAAAATTAATTAATTTTAATGGTTGCTGATTAATTTTTGTGTTAAAAATGTGTTAGTTCCTTAATACAGTCTACTATACTTAGAAACACTGTTAGAAACACTAGATCTCCACAATTCTTATGCTATAGCTTCCCCAGGAAAATTCACATAGCATTCGATGTATAATGTCTAAATATGCTGACCACTGCTAACCACTACATTTCTAACAGCAGACAGGATGAAAAATGAGTGGATTTTTTTCAGCAAGAAATGTTCAGCCATTTTCACCAAAGCCAAACATTCAACATAGAGAATAACCATGTCGCAAAGCTGCTGTGGTCATTATTTTACCAGTTGGTGGCTTGGCTACCCCGGCCTTTGAATTTTCTGATCTGAACTTACCATTTGATTGTTGTCCTTCCAGTTCTGTAACCGCGGGCAACTCCAGATTCCAAAAGGCTTCCTGGGATTTCTACGTAGGGACTAGCCCNTTATTTTACCAGTTGGTGGCTTGGCTACCCTGGCCTTTGAATTTTCTGATCTCTACTTCTACACATTCCAGTGGCTATCTGAGTCAAAATTTATGACACAACAGTTGGGAGTAGGTCAGTTTTGTGGTAACTGCTGCACTAGATAAAGGCCCAGGTTTTTCCAAAGCACTCACTACAAAATTTCTAAAACGTACACCTTTCGGAATGTCTTAAAAAAGCACTAAAACATGGGGACTCCTAAAAAAATCTCGAAATTTAAGTTGTTAACTGGTAGTTCGATAAAATTTATCCATCGTGCACAAGAGGATATGGATAAAACTTTTTGGTGAAAAACAGGCCAAAGCTGACCACATCTATTTTGACAGCCAGCAAAATAGATGGTGTTTTTACCATGTCATGCAGGAAAAAAATCAATCTGAAGTTACCATTTGATTGTTGTCCTTCCAGTCCTGTAACCATGGGCAACTCCAGATTCCGAAAGGCTTCCTGGGATTTCTACTTAGGGACTAGCCTGGGACAAGAGTCAGCTTTGAAGTACTTCTACTTTAGATCACTGAAGAGTTAGCTTATTGCTACTGTACTAAAATTATCTTTTTCAAAATTCATCTACATACCAAGTTTATGATTATCTTGAAAATAAGCAAGGTACAGATGGAGAAGGCAGACAATGTTCTAGCTTTCAATTTCTGAAAAACTCATTATATTTTAAGGAGCTTACACTCACACTAGTCTCTTAGACTATACGTCCATCTTCATCACAAACTTCAGATTTGGGAAGGGTGCCCATATCAGTTTACAGGGGATTCAAATTTCATTTCCCATACCAGAAGCATTTCATTGCATGGCAGTACCCTCATGGCATCTGTCTGTTCTTAATACCAGTCTAAATGGCACCTTAGATTCTCAGTCAAAGCACATCCATGAAAAGACCATGGCTTGATTGCTTATTTCTATGCAAATTCCTTAGAAAATGATGCCAACATTTGCATGTAGGCTGAGACTGTATACTTGAGAAAAGCTTAGGCTGTCCTGTCTGGAGTATTTTCTTTTTTGGATTGTACATAGGGTGTGCATTTGAGGTGAATGGGTTATTCACATCCAGTTTTAAAAAATTGATAAGGAGAGGTGTGTGTGAGAGGAGAGTTATGGGCTTCTGTAAAAAAACCCTCATGTTTCATTCATTAGGATAAATTAGCCAGAGCATGTCATGATACAGTTGCTTGATTCTGAGTGTGATATCAACGTAATCACCAGATTTGAAGAGAAGCTACTTTTATTTTCTCTGTTGAAAGGGATAATATATAGCAGTCATGTCTTATTTTCTAAATTCCTTTGTGGTTATTCAGTAATATTTGCCTCTGGTAGAAAAGGTGGATTGTGCTTTTTTTTTCCCCCAGATATCTACTTCTAGAGAATCTAAATCTTGATGAGTGAATCAAAAGCAATCCATAATAATTACTGTGCATAGATTAAACTTAGATTCATTTAGATAGAAACCTTTATTTTTCTTTTTTTTTTCTTTTTCTGGAGAATTATAAAAAAAATAAATCTCTTCAATTATATCACTCGTACTCTGGAGTACAATTCCAGATGTAGATTTTCAGCAAGGTGGGAAAAACACATGTAGTCATGAAGGAAAGCAGAAGGGAAAGCAGAGCTACAAATAAAAACTTACTCTGTCTGCAGCATCTATTTTTCATTATATTTTTTCCTATAATTCCTTGGCTTTCCAGGGCCGTGAGTGCTTCTGTGAGAAAAAATGGGGAGAATATCAGTGATACTTTGAAATTATTAGGTCACAGAAACAAAGAAGAGGGGTGGAAGGTGTTTGATGATGTTATTATCCAGAATGCACGGAATGGGCTTGTATCATTTGAACTAAATGAGCATTTAGAAAGGTAATGTATGAATAATTTAATAAAATTTTATTTACTAAAATATTTACTTCCAAGTGTATGGATCAATGGAAATTAGTAGAGTTAAGAAATCATCCACTGTTAATTATTAACTTGCCAGCATCTCTTTATTCCACTTTGTAGTAGAAGATCATTTAGATTTGTTAGTCATAATTACAGATAATATAAATTTGTTTAAATAGATTTTTTTCATCTATAGACTGTACACTATGTAATATATACAAAATTTGAAACAGGAAATGCAGATATTAATCTTAATTTGAAAATGTGATTTAGGTCTCTGACTACAAAACCATAATATTTTTTGGAATTTCTTATTAAGAAATATTATCTTACTTTCATCTAAAATACATATGTATTTGAATTCATAGATACAGAGTCAATATACTCTACAATACAGAAGCAGGCAAATTTCCACCCTTTCACATGTTGGAAACCAGAATGAAAAGGAGGTAGCAAAAGGTCTGTTGGAGACTGAGCCCTATATTATTTTGCGTAATAAATTGTTAGCATTTGATAAAATGATTTAAGATAGAGCTATTTATTTCCTTGTCTTTTTTTTTTTTTTTTTTTTTTATACAGCTTTGTGGTCATTCGCCTTTCATTTCTCTTGGAAAACACACATATTCTCCTCTTTGCTCAGGCTCTGGAAGAAGCTGTTTGTAGCACAATGGGTAATGTGATACTGTATCGGAAAAGAGAAAACCCATATAAAATAGTAGTTTTGATATCTGCATCCAAAGAATTGACCTGGGAACTTCAAAAGCTCCATGAGGAGGGCTACTTTGGTCCCCCAGAACCTACGCAGCAGTTCCCATTAAGAGAAGGAGAGCAGATACATTTTAGATTTACAGGCAATATTTTTGCTTCAGGTAAGGTAATTAATTCATGCATCTGGATGAACTGTATCAATCACCACTGCTGTTCAGAAATACTGTATGCGAACATTAGTAGATTGTGGTTAGTCACAGCACAATTAGTTATTTCAGTGTTTTATTTCTTGTAAATGATTGGTGCGTGAGCTACATGGGAAACTGCTGTAACCGAAAAATAAAATGTACTAGTTGAACAAGATCCCGAGCAGCCTGCTCTAGGCGACTCTGCCTTGAGCAGGGGGGTTGGACAAGATGATCTTCAGAGATCTCTTCCAACATCTGCCATTCTGGGAAACCTGGTCCCTCAGAAACAACTAGTATTTTATTTTTTATTTCAAAAGGGCAGGATTCCATCAATGGCTTTTTTATAGAAAGACCATCTGATAGGAATTAAACAGATTCCAAACAAAAGAAACAGTCTGCTATTTTATCTGTGTAAATTTACTTAAAGTGGGCAAGATTAAACACCGAAATCCAGGGCAAAATGTTGCTTTTCGTGAGCAGCACTATGAATTGAAGTGATGAGAGAGAGTTGTTACGCTGTTTCCATTAGCAGCCTCAAAAATTCTATGTAGTGACTGCCACCATTCAGAGATTTGCTTAATAGGAGAAGAGATAAGAAGCCTCAGAAAAAATTTCACCCAAAATTACATATAGTCTCTTCTGTCAGTTTTGGAAAGAACATATAAATATATATTTGGCTCTCTGAACATTTTGTACATAAACTCTCCCATTGAAAATTCCATTTACCCTAAAGAAAGGATTATTCTTCAAAATGGGAAGTCTCCAGACCCCAAGGAATGCCTGCCTATCTATGCAAAGGATAGTGTTAGAGAGGTATCGATTAAAATGGAATTAAAAATCCGAAAAATGCACTTACCTCCATTCATTTTGTTGTTACAGATAGACAGATATCCATCCTGAATAAGCAGAAAGCATATACTTTGAATTCGATTCACAAAAACTTTTTTTTTTATTATTTCTCTCTGTTATGTACTTTGTCCCCTTCTGTGTTTCTTACTTTTCAACTTGTAGAACAGCCTTCACCACTTACTCCTTATGTCATCAATTCATGGACTAAGACAGCTAACTATGAGGACATTTCAACTACTGAAGCAGGCTGGCAGGAATATCTGAACCTCAGATGTTCAAGAAAAAGTTAAAATAATGATAAAGAACAACCAAATGTTATGTGATTAGCTCTATTTGAATCACCCTAATGAATATTTTAGCTGCTACACCTCTAAATACAGTGTAAAAAAATTGTATTTTTTTTTTTTATGGACTGCAGAGAACGGAAAAGATTTTGGAAAAGTCTACAGGCTGATTTTTCATTCACAAAGAAAACCCAGGCTGGAGCTCCAAATTAAAGAAGTGGATGAATTTGGTAACCACAGTTCACCTCACTACAAAGGAACAGCAGTGTTTTATAAAATTACCAGAGAGATGATAACCAAGAAATGGGAACAACCCTTGCCATATGGTGAATATGAACACCAGTCTCCACTGTGTAAATTAGCACTAACGTTACCAAAGGTGGGTTTTTCACTTCAAAACATTAGAAATCTTTCCTTTTTTTCCCCTTACCACATATTTGTTAGGAAAAAAGGATCTTGATATGATTTTTGCTTTACAGATACACACAGGAGTCACTGATAGAGAAGTTCTGATCCATTAGCAATGTACAAACACCCTCAGAATTTCTCTTAGCAGGTGGGAGGGACCTTCATCCAAGCATGAGCTTTGAAAAAAAAATGTTTAGCAGAAGTTTTTCACCCGTTTGCTCTCCCCAAATGGTGTGGCCCAGAGAAAGTATTATTTAAGTTTCAGTTATATACTTCTTGCATCCTTGTCTTGGGAGTGCAGAATTGCAAATTGTAGGAGCATTAAATGGTTCATGTAACCTATCTTTCTCCTGTCACCTGATTCTCCTATTATGCCTGATAAGCCTCTGCAATACAGTCATGTGGAGCAATTATCTCCATCTCCGGTGAAAGCTATTGCTACATAAATTAATCTTTAATATACCTGCAATGAAATCTTATTGTAATCTTTTCTGAGAGCCTAGGTATCAGCACCCTATATTGCACAAAATGCTGACACTGGACTACTGCTATCAAATTTGCATACATTTCAATATCAAAATATGTACAGTAACACTTGGTATAAATCTCTGGTGACAAGCAGTAGGATCTCTCTCTTTTTGAATTTAATTGAATTCACTCTTCCTTAAGCTATCACCTGCAAATGCATCTTTTATTTCATAAGCATACTTCTTGATTTCTCTGTCATCTCCATTCTCCCAAGTAAAAATTAAGAACAGTTAGCTGCAGAAGATTTTAAGAGGAGATCTTTTTTTTAGTGACCAACTCCATATAAAATGTAAGTTTGGGAATTCTCTTTTGAGAATCACATGCTTTCAAGCACTTTGCTTTTCCACAGGGCTAGCATTCCATGTGCAGTATTCACAGAGAGGGAAATACAAACTCTTGAAATCCAGTGAGATGCTTAAAAAAAAAATTAAAAATCTGTGGCACACTGTAGGCGTCAGTTAGCTTTCTTCCATCCACCTGCCTAGCTTCCATCCTGTTGTTACACTTTATTTAGTCTTACTGTGTAATAAGAATAAGATTTAAGGGATTGAACTGCATTTGTATTAAACCACAAAGGTATTTATCACGTCTTAGATTTGGGTTGGCATATATGCTCTACTGCTATACATATTAGTCCCTAAATGTTCTATTCAGACTTTTCAAAATGAATATTTCTGACTACTTGTTTTTGCCTACTAAATTTAAGGCCACATTTGCTCTTTCCCAGTGTGGCTGAGATCTTGAATTCTGGTCAGTCTATGTAAGTGTGTGACAATATATAACATATGTAGGTACACAGTAGCACCCAGGCAGCCTGCTCATTTAAATGGAAATAAACAGGTCTTCCCTATAACACAGAATCATAGAATGGTTTAGGTTGGAAGGGACCTTGAAGATCATCTAATTCCAACCCCCCTGCCATGGGCAGGCACACCTCCCACTAGACCAGGTTGCTCAAAGCCCCATCCAATCTGGCCTTGAACATCTCCAGGGATGGGGATGATCATTGCTGGTAAATTAGAAATTAGAAATTAAGTCAAACCTCAGGAATGGTGATAGCCTTTAGAAATAGTTTCTCTACAAATATTTTTTGAGTAGTGGCTCTACTTTCAACTGAAAAGTTCAAGCACGGAGGACCCAAGTTTGATGCATAAAAAGTCTGCTTAGAGGGAGAGTTATTATATCACTTCAGAAAAACACTGTTGCAGCATCTTGCAAATAATTTTTCTTTTGCTTCTTGTAAATATATTTAAAGAGGTGCATTTCAAAAGAGTCAGAATTTTCATTAAATGCAAATATTAGGCCAAAAAAAGAGATCAAAATGTTTGAAAACATTTGCATATTGATAACTTTTTCATTACAAGTTTTGGATGTTCTTTTACACAGAATGAAATACCAATCTATAGAATGAAGAACAGCATAAAAATAACTCCTTCCTTTGTATTGCAAGTCATCATAGTACACAAAATATTATACTTTCCTGTAGTTGGCGAACGCTCCTACTTTTTGATCTATATTCCATCCATCCAGTGCAATAATTTAAAATTGATAGTGCCTGAAGTCAGGGCTTTTTTTTTTTAATAGAGAAGTAATATTCCTTAATAATTTAGCTAGTTCAGTTATCAACTTTTTGAAGAATTTTAAAACTTCAATGAAGTGACTTTAGTGAATAATTAGTAAATGAAATACAACATACCTTACTATTGGTATATAAATTCACAAAGCAAATGGGAATGTCACCAAAACCACTATCTAGTGGTATGTAACATTCATTAACACAAAGTTATAATGTTGTTTACTCTTTTGCTCTTCATACCTTCTTCCAGCCAAGTAAATATTGAATTCCATACTGAACAAACTCACAGAAATTTCAAAAATAAAAAATATTCTCTCTTGGTTTGTTTGGTGGCTGAAAGATAGGAAAAAAAAGAGGAGGAAAAAGCAGTCAGTTTTCTTAAGGGAAGTTGATTCCTAGTATAATCCCACACAGATCCATGCTATCTTATAAATCAGAAACTTTTGAATAATTAAGTGAAAAGTCTGATGACAGTACAAAATATTCAAAGTACTAAACTTGTCTGTGAAAAGTCACAAAATGTGATGATACTGAGCATCTAGAAAATAAACTAGATAATTTAGATGTCAGTGTTTTGTTGGGGTGGAAGTACATATCGAATTTTGTACTGCTAGACTCTAAATTACCTATTACCACTAAAAAAAAAAAAGTCTTTGGTCATTTTGCTCTCTCAAAACTTCCAGAGCATTCAGCAGCAAATAAAAAGGTAAGCAGAATGTTCTAAATTATTAGAGAACAAATGCCAGAGCAATGAAAAATTCTAATTACTTACCGTATCTCATATATTTTAAAATTATTAACAGTTAGGAAAGCACTGACAGTAAAAATTAACATAATAACTTTTATCCTGTTTTTACTATCCATGATCTGATCAACATATTTGAATCAGATATATCTTCACATTTACGTAGGCTTTCTAATGAGTAAAAGAAATAGAAGGGAATAGTAAAAATTGGTTGAGAAAAAAACAGTTTGGGAGAAATTTAATGCACTAATTATACAAACAACTACACCAGCCATCTGTCAAATGCAACTGCTATTTACCATTTCATTGAAGTACAAGTCTTGTGTTAATGTTCATATAATATGAACCAAGACTGGCACTGTCCATAATTAGCCTTATGCTGATGCTGTTAATATGTATTACCAAAGCAGCTAGAACTATCTGATGACATTTGTGTGCGTAGACACGCACTGCAGCAATGATCCTTCAGTTTTGTTAGTTTCTATCACATGTATACTATCACAGTACAGCAGTTATGCTGCCACAGATCTCGTAAGCATATCAAAGCGTAACGCTCAGTGTTCGTATCTGACCTGTTGATAATGGTCGGTTGTTTATAGTATTGCTCCCACTAACACAGATGCCTACAGAATTCCGGTTGTCACAGTAAGGCTCTCATGTCTTAACTGTGAACTAGTTGACTCTATGTTGTAGCGAGCATCGTTGATGGACTTCTCACTTGCTCCCAGTATGCTAGAGGAGCCTTTCATGGGTTGGGAATAAAATCCCCAAAACAGCAGTAAATTCAGGGCAAGAACAGCAAAGGCTATTTACATTTCTATTACTTTGTTGAGTTAATAAATATCTTAAGTTTAGTTTAATCATGTTAATGGATTAGTTTTAATACACATGAGATCACAAACACTCAGTGTTCCCAATAACAATAGAAATTTTCTCAGCAAATGAGATGAAGTTTTGGCTTTTTCTCTTTTTTTTTTCTTTCCCTTTCTTTTTTTTTTTTTGCAAAATGATAAAGTTGGAACCATCCACAATGCACGACGGCTGGTTTTGGTTGTCATGAAGACAGATGGAATCTTTTTAAGGCAACCATTCTAACTATATTTTCACTCATTTCTGTAAAATTCCCACCTAAATTTCTCTTGAATTGAAGAGAGCAGACAGTAAATGTATAGATTATAAGCCATTTTTATATGTATGTGCCTACTCTCTTACAAATATACTTCTGACAGTGGTCAGAGCGGTGGTGGTTTCCTCTGTATGCAACCATTCACATCAGTTTTTAGTTTAAACATGCTACACTCGTACAGAAGTAAGCTGACCTTCACTAACAATTCCTATTTATGGAGCTTTCATTTCCTCAGCGTTAGAAAATGCTAGTTGGTCAAACCTGTTATTTTCAGCACAAGTTAAACACATTGGATTAGACTGTGATGTCAAGTATGTGCGTGCATATCAGTAATATTTCTCCTGATTTCAAAGCAGTTGTATTTATGTGAGACTGGGCTAAAGAGTTTAAAAGGTTAATTTCTCCTTTTCTGTCTGTCCTGTTTGATATGCTACTAGAGTCTGGTTGTGTCTGAGAGGTCTATTTGCCAGAGCACTTCAGTATTACTGGCTGAAATCAGAATGCTTTGCAAAAAGAGATTGTTGTAATACATACAAGCATTATCAAATTACTATTCTGCTGAAGTTTTATGTCTAATGACTGTCTAACAGCAAAATAGCATGTGATCCTCTGCCTCAGAAAGGCAGTTGCTTAGCTAATTGAAGGGCCTTCCAGACTAGAAAACTGCTTTGACCGCTAAGGGTATTTTACTTACGCTGTCAACCAGAACAGTGGGACCACACGCCAGTGCAGCTGAACCGTGGGTGAATTTAGCGCTTCACCACAGATATTTAATCTTTAAAGGCAGATTTAATGTTTTAGATCTAATGCATTGTATATTATTACACTATTTCTAGACAATACTTATTTTCAATTCTTATCATTTTTACTACTATTTTAACATGAAGTAGCACAGAGTGGTTCAGATTAAAGTCAATGCATGGGTAATTGAGTTCATCTTCAATAACTTCGAAAATCTCATACAGACCTTTGAGGTGCTAAATTCTCATTAATGAATGAAAATAAGTTTAAATATAAATGCATAATTAAACGAAGCCAAAGAAAGCTGTCTTGGAAGAAAAACAATGCCCCCTTCTGGAAGAGCTTTATATTCCCTTTATTTTGAGGGCTTTTTTTAGCCATGTTACACTGTCTTCACACGAGGGCACGTCCAGTGACAGAATTGCTGTAGAAGCACGCAAGATGAGGCAGATTCAGATCTTAAGATGAGAACAGCACAGGATGCTTTTGCGCTGCCAAGCAGTGCATACCGTGTGCAACCGGTGCACGCTGAAACCCCCGACCAAGATGATTGAGCACAGGCCTGATGAAAAGTTGTTTCATTCACAGGTGAATAGGTAACAGTTATGATTGTATTGACCTTTTGGCTGTGTAGCTCAGTACATATGAAACACTCAAAATACTGAACAATATATAAAGTCTGTATTATAAAAATATTTAAGATAAGCTCAGCAAGGCTCTGGCTTGGTATGCCCAGCAGGAAAAGGACAATAATTTACCCAGTCAGAGTTTCATGCTCTTAATTCACAAATGAAAGAAAGAAGCTCAGTGAATAAACCTGGAGCAAGTCTCACAGGGAAAGCTGCGCATAAACAGCCAGGTAATATAACTGAATGTGTGTGACAAAAGTAACGTGGGCACTAAAAGAGGACAATTACAGCTTTTAACAACAAAAACAGCTGAACTTCACTTGATACAAATTAGTCTCTTCATGTGCTCAGTGCTTACGTAAGTAATTTCTTGTTCTATATGGAGTAGGAAACAACAGTAAAGCCCACAAGACTTTCCTCTTTCTCAGTCACAGGGAAAACGGACAAAGTATTTTTTCTTTCTCTCCAGTGTTCAGAGGAAGAAATAGGAAGCACTTTGTACTTTCTAATAGAACCTGTCTTTTCAATTCTGATGATTTTTAGTGATTTCTAATTAAAATTTGAACTGTGTAAAATGAATAACTATAGCTACAAACATAGTATGATTTCTAGACCTAACAACAGGTATTGCATACCTAGAAACTGTTATTTTCCTTGAAACAGTATGGTATGCACAGAGTTGTAATAAGAAAACAGAGACAGCAAGGCAGAGTTAATGCAGTGTTCAAAATTAGAATCCATTTCACGTACAAATGTTCCATACAGATTTTCTATACACCCAGTTTCTATACAGCAGTCATGACATAATGCTACTGAACAAAAATTTGTGAAATTGCATAAATTATAAACTTTTTAATGAGATGCAACAAACATCCATTTGGTATAAACAGACATAGTTTCATTATATTAGTAACTGTATATTGTTTTATACCTGATGATAGTGTTAACTGGTTTTCAATAATGACATAAACCCTCTATGTAGGTAGAACCAATCTTATATGCTGATTTACTGCAATCCAATACGCCTCATCCCTTACTCATTTGTCTTTCCTCAACACATTTTCTTTGACAGCACGAAAAGCTGATCAACCGTCCACAAAGCACAAAAAGAATTTCTTCTGATTCATCAGGTAAGAACATATACATAATATATTAATGTCAATATAAATAATAGTTATATTTGCTATTTACTTTTTTAAAATACGAAGATTTGTTTCAACTCTAATTGACATATTAAATGCCATATTCAGGAACCAAAGTGGTTAATGTTTTAAAAGATATTCAAAGGAAAAAAAAAAAGTGATCTGTTTACCGGGAAATGCAAAAGCTCTTGTAAGATAATGTTGTGGTGGGGTGCTTGAAGGGCATATGATTTTCTGTATAAGGAGATTCAGTTTGTATGGGAAGCTCCAGTATAGCTGATGTATCAGTCACAGAAAATGCCTAAACCCTTTTATTTTACTGCTAGCTTTCTCCACATAGTTCCAAAAGTTATAGATCATTGCTGAATCTGCTGTTGACTAAATTCACAGAATCACAGAATAGTCAGGGTTGGAAGGGACCTCTGGAGATCATCTAGTCCAACCCCCCCTGCCAGAGCAGGGTCACCTACAGCAGGTTGCACAGGATGGCATCCAGGCAGGTTTTGAATGACTCCAGAGTGGGAGACTCCACAACCTCTCTGGGCAGCCTGTGCCAGTGCTCTGCCACCCTCAGAGTGAAAAAGTTCCTCCTCATGTTAAGATGGAACTTCCTATGTTCAAGTTTGTGCCCGTTACCTCTTGTCCTATCACTGGGCACCACTGAAAAAAGACTGTTCCCATCCCCCTGGCATCCTCCTTTTAAGTATTTATAAGCATTAATAAGATCCCCCCTCAGTCTTCTTTTCGCTAGACTAAAAAGACCCAAGTCCCTCAGCCTTTCCTCATAAGAAAGATGCTCCAGTCCCCTAATCATCTTTGTAGCCCTTTGCTGGACCCTCTCCAGCAGTTCCCTGTCCTTCTTGAACCGAGGAGCCCAGAACTGGACACAATCCTCCAGATGTGGCCTCACCAGGGCAGAGCAGAGGGGAAGGATGACCTCCCTCGACCTGCTGGCCACACTCTTCTTGATGCACCCCAGGATGCCATTGGGCTTCTTGGCCACCAGGACACATTGCTGGCTCATGGTCATCCTGTTGTCCACCAGGACTCCCAGGTCCCTTTCCACAGAGCTGCTCTCCAGGAGGTCAGCCCCTAACCTGTACTTGTGCATGGGGTTATTCCTCCCCAGATGCAGTACCCTATACTTGCCCTTGTTGAACTTCGTAAGGTTTCTCTCTGCCCAATTCTCCAGCCTGTCCACGTCACACAGTATGGAGGCACAGCCTTCCGACATGTCAGCCACCCCTCCCAGTTTTGTGTCATCAGCAAACTTGTTGATGGTACACTCTATCCCTTCATCCAGGTCATTGATGAATATATTGAATGGGACTGGACCTAGTACTGACCCCTGGGGAACACCGCTTGTCACAGACCTCCAACTACGCTCTGTACCTCTAACCACAACTCTCTGAGCTCTATCTGTCAGCCAGTTTTCAATCCACCCCACTGTCCACTCATCTAATCCACACTTCCTAAGCTTGCTTATGAGGATGATGTGGAAGACAGTGTCAAAAGCCTTGCTGAAGTCAAGGTAGAGAACATCCACTGCCATGTGACACTTCATGTCACAGTGCAGTTAGTAAAAAATTGCATTACAAATGAGACATGATGATGTTTCCATTAAAGTAAAAAACAAACCATTTTTAGTTGGGGAGTTCACCCACTAAGCCTCCAACTTTAGAAAGCTTTTCAAAATATTTACATAGCAGAAGAGTAACACCCTTAATTTACTAATTTTTGTCCTTCAGAGGCCCTATGGGACAACTTGCTATATTGGCTTGCAGAAGAGCTTGCAGAAGATAATACATCATTGCTTGCTTTACGCTTACCTGTTCGGCGAAGCATACTTCAGCTTGTTAGGCTGAAGTGCCCTGATAATTTAACACACCAGATCTATGAGCTCCTTTCCTGCTGGAAAAAGACCCTTCCAAGGTCGGCAGATAAACAGCAGCTCCTGTCTCGCTATTTGCGGAAGAGTGGCAGAAGTGATCTTTCAGAAGAACTTCATTTTAAGTGGCAAAATAAAGTGTTCACTTGACAGAATCACGGGCAGCTAACAGCCCCATTTCTCTTCTTTCTTGTTGAAAGGTGTGAATATTTTCGTGATATCTTTGGATGAGCAAGTGACAGGGATACCAGTCAGGGATAAGACTGCTTATTTATTTGTTAATTTGCAACCTCTTTACTAAAGCAAAGTAAAATAGCAATGTCCTTGCTTGCTAAAAGTGAACATTTCTCCCATGGAAAGGTGAGATATTGGAAATATCGGTATGAAGGATTATAGACTGGTCTGCATAGGTTTCTAAGGACTTTAATTGTTTGCACATACCATACTCAATTGACATAGTATCATATTTCTACATGCTTTAAACACTAGGAATTATTCACTATACTTTATCAAAATCTTATGAATCATTCCATGATATATGAATTACTCTACATCCAGTAATAATAGCTATGAGATTCTTCAGATGAAAGCATAATAGATCATTATAATGCACAGACAGAGGAAATTTCTTCTTACTTTCAGGTTTGTTAGTAATTAATCCTGACTTTTATATTATCAGTGAATGCTTTTTATCCTTGTGAATGTCAGCAGATTTCAGTGTTATCACATATATCTAGTCTGTTCCCAGAATCTAACAGATTTGTTGCCTTACTTTTATCTCACATGTTAATGTTTTTTTTCAGGTTACCACCAAATTTGGAAAAAGGAGTATTTCTTCATGTAAGTTTTAAAATGTAGTGCTTAGAAATTTCATTTATTATACTGAGTTCTTGTATTCAAGCTACAGATAGCAATCCAGCCGTATTTGTGCCATCCCTTAGCCATGTATTTTACTTTCTCAAAACTAATTTCTTTCCAGAGTGCTAAGTATCATAGAATCACAGAATCATAGAATGGCTTGGTTTGGCCGTGGACAGGGACACCTTCCCCTAGACCAGGTTACTCAAACCCCTATCCAATCTAGCCTTTAACACCTCTAGGTGACCCCCCTGCCATGGGCAGGGATACCTTGCACTAGACCAGGTTGCTCAAAGCCCCATCCAACCTGGCCTTGAGCACCTCCAGGGATGGGGCATCCACAACTTCCCTGGGAAACCTGTGCCAGTGTCTCACCAACCTCAGAGTGAAAAATTTCTTCCTGATATCTTGTCTAAATCTACCTTCTTTCTGTTTAAAACCATTACCCCTCGTCCTATCACTACACTCCCTGATAAAAAGTATCTCTCCAGCTTTCCTTGTAGGCCCCCTTTAGGTACTGGAAGGCCACTATAAGGTTTCCCTGGAGCCTTGTCTTCTCCAGGCTGAACAACCCCAACTCTCTCAGCCTCTCCTCATAGGAGCCTGTCTCAGCCTGTCTTCACAGGAGAGGTGCTCCAGCCCTCTCATCATCTTTGTGACCCTCCTCTGGACACATTCCAACAGGTCCAGGTCCTTCTTATGTTGGGGGCTCCAGAGCTGGATTCCAGGTTGGGTCTCACGAGAGCAGAGTAGAGGGGCAGAATCACCTCCTGGCCACACTTGTTTTGCTGCAGCCCAGGATGCAGTTGGCCTTCTGGGCTGTGAGTGCACATTTCTGGCTCATGTTGAACTTCTCATCTGTCACAGGCTCTTGCTGATATACAGGCGTGTTTATGCGGAAGCTGTACCTTTCACTTGGTAGACAGAGACAAATGTAGAGCACTTGGTGTGATTTTACTGTTAGCAGATGAAGACATGAATACAGATGAAGTGGGTGGTGTATTTATACTTTCTTACGGCTTTGAAAAGGCAACACTTCTGCTTTGTCAAACCACAGTTCTCAAAGAAACGTTACCTACTTGAAAGTAAAATGTCAGCATAAAGATGCTGTTTACCACTGTTAGTATTGCTTCCTGTGAAATTGTTTTTTCCTAAAGGGCTTTGGCCTGCATTCAAAGTTCTTTATAATTTTTTTTTCTTTTAAAACAAAGAAAGATCATTTTAGGCTAATTCCTTCTTTTCACAGTATAGAATCATAGAATAATTTGGGTTGGAAGGGATGTTTAAAGGTCATCTATTCCAACCTTCCCTGCAATGAGCATCAATGAACATCTACTAGATCAGCTTGTTCAGAGCCCCGTCCAACTTNAGGGCTTTGGCCTGCATTCAAAGTTCTTTATAATTTTTTTTTCTTTTAAAACAAAGAAAGATCATTTTAGGCTAATTCCTTCTTTTCACAGTATAGAATCATAGAATAATTTGGGTTGGAAGGGATGTTTAAAGGTCATCTATTCCAACCTTCCCTGCAATGAGCATCAATGAACATCTACTAGATCAGCTTGTTCAGAGCCCCGTCCAACTTGACCTTGAATTTTTCCAGGGACGGGGCATCTACCACCTCTCTGGGCAACCAGAGAAAAAAAATTCTTCCTTCTATCTAGTCTAAATCTTCCCTCTCTTAGTTTAAAACCATTACCCCTTGTCCTATCACAACAGGCCCTGCCAAAAAGTTTGTCCCCATCTTTCCTGTAGGCCTTCTTTAAGTACTGAAAGGGTGCAATAAGGTCTCCCTGGAGCCTTGTCTTCTCCAGGCTGAACAACCCCAATTCTTTCAGCTTCTCCTCGTTGGAGAGGTGCTCCAGCCCTCAGACCACTTTTGTGGCCCTCCTCTGGACTGGCTCCAACATGTCCATGTCCTTCATATGTTGGGGGCCCCAGAGCTGGATGCAGTACTCCAGGTGGGGTCTCACCAGAGTGGAGTAGAAGTGCAGAATCACCTCCCTTGACCTGCTAACCACGCTTCTTTTGCTGCAGCCCAGGATGCAGCTGGCACTCAATCCCACTGTCTGTGTCACCGACAAAGATGTTAAACACCACTGGTCCCAATACCGACCCCTGAGGAACACCACTTGTCATTGGTTGCCACTTGGATATTGAGCCCTTGACCGCAACTCTTTGAGTGTGGCCATCCAGCTGATTCCTTATCCACCAAGTGGTCCATCTGTCAAATCCATGTCTCTCCAATTTAGAGACCAGGATGTTGTGTGGGACAGTGTCAAATACTTTGCACAAGTCCAGGTAGATGATGGCAGTTGCTCTTCCCCTATCCATCAATGCTGTAGTGCCGTCATAGAAGGCCACCAAATTTGCCCTTAGTGAAGCCATGTTGACTGTCACCGATCACCTCCTTATTTTCCATGTGCCTTAGCAGAGTTTCCAGGAGGATCTGCTCCCTGATCTTGCTGGGCCCAGAGGTGAGACTGACCGGCCTGTAGTTCCCTGGGTCTTCTTTTTTACCCTTTTTAAAAATGGGGGTAATATTTCCCCTTTTCCAGTCAGTGGGAACTTCACCGGACTGCCACAACTTTTCAAATATGATGGACAGTGGCTTGGAACTTCATCTGTCAGTTCCCTCAGGACCTGTGGATGTGTCTCATCAGGTCCCATGGACTCACACACCTTCAGGTTCCTCAGATGGTCTCAAACCTGATCTTCTCCTACAGTGGGCGGTACCTTATTCTCCCAGTCCCTGCCTTTGCCTTCTGCAACTCGGGCGGTATGGCTAGAGCATATGCCGGTGAACACCGAGGCAAAAAAGTTGTTGAGCACATCAGTCTTGTCCATATCCTGGGTGACTAGGTCTCCCATATCCTTCTGGAGAGTGCCCACATTTTCCCTAGTCTTCCTTTTATCACTGACATACCTGTAGAAGCTTTTCTTGTTGTCCCTGACCAGATTTAACTCTGTCTGAGCTTTAGCTTTCCTAACCTGATCCCTGGCTGTTTGGAGAATTTCTCTGTATTCCTCCCAGGCTACCTGTCCTTGCTTCCACTCTCTGTAGGCTTCCTTTATGTGTTTGAGCTTGTCCAGGAGCTCCTTGCTCACCCATGCAGGCCTACTGGTGTTTTTGCCTGACTTCCTCTTTGTTGGGATGCATTGCTCCTGAGCTTGGAGGAGGTGATCCTTGAATATTCGCCAGCTTTCTTGGGCCTCTCTTCCCTCTGGGGCTTTATACCACAGTACTCTGCCAGGCAGAGCAAGTAAGACTAGCCTAATTTTTAAAAGTCAGAGCAATAGCAGGGTTGGACTTTTATAACTGTTTCTAATGAAATAATATTCTAATTGACATTCTTCTGTTAGTTGCTGCTCTACTGCAATCCATCTCATACAACACCACGAATTTCTCTAAAAGCTGAACTTTGACATTCCTGTTAAAGGCTAAACGTAGCTGGCAAGTGCCAGTGAATCACGCAATCCGGGGAGAAAGCTGACCGCTTGCTATTTACACATACAAATACCATTTTGTGACTAGAAAAAGGCTGTCACATCTGTGCGGTTTCCCGACTGCTCCAGCAACCTGCAATAGATGCAGCTCTTTCTCCAAGTCCACCTGTGCAAAATTATTTTTTAGTTACTGTTATTCTTCTGGATTCAATGCACCAATTATTTTCCTCTTTCAACCCCCCCCCCTTTAATAATATAATATAAACTTTAAATATTAATCTAAATCTAAAAGTTATTAATCTAAACTTTATAAATATCTTAATTGCAAGACACGTTGCCAGTCTGGATATTTTATTTTCAGAGGTCATATATTTGCAACATTTCCAAATCACTACTATAAATGAGAAAATTGTATTGCAAATGAAAAGATAAATAGGAATAGTATAATTAGATTAATTCATTTACTCAGTAATGTCTCATCCTGCAGGATTACCAATTTTTAATTGTGAGACAATATATGAGGAACTTAACCCCTTCACTGTGACATAACAATCCTGTCCTTTTTTAATTATTTCTGTAAACAAAGATGCTTTTAAATGTAAACTGGCTGCTTCTTAGCGGAAAACACTATCACACTTCTCTCACTTCTGACACTTTTTGTCATCAGATGTTTTGTCTTCAGTGCGTTCTCTTTAGGAATTAATATTCTGTTGTCGGCTCAGCAGTTACTGTCAGAATGCACATATATTATGATCATGCTTCAATGGATGATGGTACTATAATAATACTGGAAATATTGCAATCTAAATTAACATTTTAATACAAGTACCAACACTCTGCCACAAGATGGCCTCAGTGTCTAAGAAACACAGAATGCCTGTAGTTCACATGCTGAAACATATGTGAATAAAGCACCGCTAAAACCCAAATGTCATCTAGAAAGACCTGGATATTCCGTTGTACAGCATCATTAACATTAGCACAAAGCAGCAAGAGATTTGGGCATTTCGGTAGCATCTATATGTCGGAAACAACTGCATTCAGTCTCCTCTTCCTAGGAATGTGAGTGTTTTTTTTAACATTAATTAAATGGTAAAATTATATTAAATTTGCTTGCATTAAAAGCTCATTTTTATTAGTGGCAAACACTTATCAAGTGACTAAACAAACCACATATTTATTAAAGAGTGGGAAAATCCTAATAAGATAGAGTAAAAGAATTAACAATTTTAAATATAATTATAATAATTTGTGTTGTTCTTCTTTAAGGAGGTAACAACCAGGCCCACTAGTTTTTTTTTCTTCTTGCAGTGACACTCACAGTCTGAAACAGATAAGTAGTCTTGCTGCGGCCCAACAACGCTGAGCTGGCTGGTGATATGCTTTTCCTCTGCTCCTCTCACTCCTCATCTCTGCCACCAGTTCTGCCTTGTGCTGGGGCTTCCCCTGTCTATCTGGGAGGAGTGGCTGACACATCGGAAGGCTGTGCCTCCATACTGTGTGACGTGGACAGGCTGGAGAATTGGGCAGAGAGAAACCTTACGAAGTTCAACAAGGGCAAGTATAGGGTACTGCATCTGGGGAGGAATAACCCCATGCACAAGTACAGGTTAGGGGCTGACCTCCTGGAGAGCAGCTCTGTGGAAAGGGACCTGGGAGTCCTGGTGGACAACAGGATGACCATGAGCCAGCAATGTGTCCTGGTGGCCAAGAAGCCCAATGGCATCCTGGGGTGCATCAAGAAGAGTGTGGCCAGCAGGTTGAGGGAGGTCATCCTTCCCCTCTGCTCTGCCCTGGTGAGGCCACATCTGGAGGATTGTGTCCAGTTCTGGGCTTCTCGGTTCAAGAAGGACAGGGAACTGCTGGAGAGGGTCCAGCAAAGGGCTACAAAGATGATTAGGGGACTGGAGCATCTTTCTTATGAGAAAAGGCTGAGGGACTTGGGCCTTTTTAGTCTAGAGAAAACAAGACTGAGGGGGGATCTTATTAATGCTTATAAATACTTAAAAGGATGGTGCCAGGGGGATGGGAACAGTCTTTTTTCAGTGGTGCCCAGTGATAGGACAAGAGGTAATGGGCACAAACTTGAACATAGGAAGTTCCATCTTAACATGAGGAGGAACTTCTTTACTTTGAGGGTGGCAGAGCACTGGCACAGGCTGCCCAGAGAGGTTGTGGAGTCTCCCACTCTGGAGACATTCAAAACCCGCCTGGATGCCGTCCTGTGTAACCTGCTGTAGGTGACCCTGCTCTGGCAGGGGGGTTGGACAAGATGATCTCCAGAGGTCCCTTCCAACCCTGACCATTCTGTGATTCATAGCTTTTGTTATTTCAGCTCCTGGAAGAACATAGGTAGCATTGAGCACACACTTTCTCAGCTCACAAAAACATTTTAACAGAAAGGCATATTTAAAATGCACATTTTAATGAAAATTTATATGAACAATTCATGCAAGGCAAACATGCTTATGGCTTGCCCACTTTGCTTCCCTTGCTCTACCAGGTGTGCACAGAAGCATCCTCCTTCTCTTGGTCTCCCAGACTCTGGGGACTCCTGGCAGGAGGAGGCAATATTGGGGGTTTCCCTTCACGTTAGGGCTCAACCAACAGGTTTATATACAGATACATTTTTTATTCCAAATTTTTGTTAGAGAAGAGATTCCTCCCCCCATAAAGTTCATAGTCTGCAAACAAAGCCTCCAAACAAAACTGGCTTCAGACCAAAATGTGGCCTTCTGTGCAACAGAACAATGCCATCAGCAGCAATTAAGACTCCAAAATGTAGTTCTTTCTGGCTAAAGTAAATTATAATCAAGCTATAGCAGAATCAAAAGAGACCTTGTTGAAAAGGGAGGAGCAATGGAATGTCAACTGAGACAGCTCTCAATCCGTATGGAAGGATGAATATCTGACTATTCTGCTTCTTTCCAAATAGCAAATGTCAGTCACAGGCTGATATGGCTGGACCATTGCTGTGGAAAATCCAATTTCTTATCTAGCATCAAAGCTGTCATTTGCTTTTCATTCAATCAAATACAGTTTCTTAAATGAAAGGATTCCCTCAGTAAGATTTAGATTCACTGAACTGTAATCAAAATGTGGGAAAGAATGTGGTCTATTTCTTATTGGCTCTAAAAAGTGTGCAGAACTGAGAGCAAAATCTGAGCTTTATTACTTAGAATGGGTATGTTTTCTTCCTCTAAATAAAAGGTGATGGTGCATATTTCTGCTAAACAGGGAAGGCAGCTGAACAGAACATGAGCTAAGATAGGAAGCCAGTTGCTTACAAAAAAACAACCTAGACAGCTATTATTTAGCTGACCAAACACAGAAGCTAGTTATTTAAATATTGAACAGTTAAGAAAAAAGAAAAGGAAGGAACACCTGTGTTCTTTTTGCGTCATTGTTACAGAATGGGTTGCCAACTGTATCTGGGACTGATGAAGTGCAAAGGCATAAAGCAGGCTTTGCATATTCAACATTTAAAATACAATTTCTCTTGTTCAATAAGCAGGATCAGTAAGCTGTTGAATACAACAGATGGGTTTAATAAAAAAAAAAAAGATGGCATTTAATCAATATCCCATCCAAGCCCCTTGCAAAAATCCTTTTTATCCTTTCAGTAGTCCTGGGAGAAGTATTGTTTTCATAGAAATAACTATCTGTAGCAAAGTCCTCTTCAAGCACGAGAGTCTCAGCTTAAAAGCCGCTCCCAAGTGAAGTGGGAGGGAGCTCACAGGTGGAGCTGTTTGCCGGGGGGCAGCCTCTGTAGAGACTCCTTCCATCTCTTCTCAATAACTTGTGTCAGGGAGCTAAACCCCTGAAAGGGCAGGGGCACTCAGGAACCTGGCGTAAAACAGCCCAGTTGAAACCACTCCTTTATTTTGATATAATCTTTAGTCTAAGGCACACCAAAAAGTCCTTGAACACCTCTGACGCAGCTCAGAAAAGTTGTCGACCAAAGAAACGCATTACCTGCAATTCCTCTGGTTCTAAGCAGTAGCGGAGCTTGAACGTACGTCTGAACACGGAATACCAGGTACCAGCCTGCTCCCAGACTCCTTTGAAGTATCTTTTTTCATGAAGATGCTGGACTATTTTCTCCAATGACTCTGCCGACCCCTTAATTATGCAATCATTATTAATATATCAGTAGAAACAAGGTCTTTGCATAATGCTCTGAAAATATACTTAGGAGGTCTCCTAATAATTCTAGATAGTGTAGACACATTTGGAAAAGCGCAAACACAGCTATTTCAGCTGATCTGAAATTGAGTTGAATCATATTCTACACAATGAATGTTATGGAGCTGAAGGAATGTAATGGCAAATTTCCTTGCGAAGAGACATACTTTTTTCTTCAGAAAAAAAGAATCATTAATATGCTTACTAGATAAATTCTAAAACAGAAAGCGCAACTTTTAGGTTGATTCCTTATATTGTATTTCACTTTCTCCCAGAAAACACTCAACAATCTTTCTCAGTTGTCACAGCAACATGTTTCACAGAAAAAAAACCTGCAAAACACCCCTCTGAAATACCCAACTCAGTTTTTGCAACAGCCTACATCACTACAAGGTTCCAATAAACTGAAAAGTATTGCCTTCATACTTCCATTACTTTATTAATGTCTGAATTTCATAAAAATTCCTTTATAATCTGGCAATTTGAAGAGCTCTCATTGTTAATATAGCCTGACATGAAAACATTTTTCTCATATACTGAGGTTAACAAAACTCTTGTAATGAATTAGTTATCTACTGTAATATTGTAATAAATCATAGTAAAGCGCGCAAGAAGAGAAAAGTAGAGTCCATGTCTCATCATTTCTCTGTGAACAATGAAAGTATCATAAATATAAGAAAAATTATTCTATAATACAATATGCAAGTGTAAGACTGTCCGTATCTATAGTCTAAGGGAAAGACAGCCCTTTTGTTATTACTATTGTAACCCTATTTTTAGTCTTTCAAAAAAAATTTGTATGCTTTTCAACTCCCATAACATATATAAATTTTTCATGTCACAGTGGGTATATCCCCTTGACAGAAGATTTTTCCAAAACCTTATATGGGGTCTTACATGTCTAGATCTCACTGACCTTTTTTGTTCATTGAGAACCTACCACATCATTGTTCTCATTAAGACTTTTTGTGCTGTAACTTCCCAAAAGAAAAAAAAAATGTGGGCTCTTCAACTTATTAAAATACTTTAAAATCCATACATAACCTTTATCAACATTGCTGTCTATTTAGGAGTCCATTTTTGAGAGTATGACTTCCAGAAATGTTATCACCCATTTTAATTTTGGCCTTTGGTCAGATTATGGCCAGAGCAGACTAATTACGTATCAGAAGCTGAAAGAGCTTAATAGAACTGAAAGGATTCCAAGCCTGGATGGTTATCATTCCGTGCCAGCTTTATGCTGCAAGTGCCAATGTAGCCGGCAGATGTCGCAGAAGAGCTTCTACAAAGACACTATTTGTAGTATTTTCAAACCTGAACTCGGTCTGTAAAAAGTCACTTCAGTGAGATAACGGAAGAGAAATTCCTGAAAGATTGTACATTATTCACTTGTCTCTTAATGAGCCTTTTGAGATGGAGGGATGCAAATCATTTAAGATGCAGATATTCTGCAGTCAGAAATAGGAGTGCTTTCTTTCAAAGTTTTAACAGTAATGCTTTGTTTTGATCCGTGTCCATGGCTGAGGAATTAAGGGAAGGAATTAAAAAAAGGTTGAATTGGTATAGAATCAAATGTGTAAAAAATTTTTGAGTATTTTATTTCTAGAAAGAAAGAGGAAATTATTCTGTACTGAAAAAAACTCCTAACAACATCAGAAGAGTTTACTGTTTCACCTACTTCCAAATATTTTAAAAAAACAGTAAACTTTCCAGGGTAAATGAATAATTACTAATGGACACAGCCGATTTATGTTCTCTGTTTTTTTTTCTTATGGAGTTTTGATGAAATGTCATTCCTCAGAGAAAACAAGATGCTACAAAAAATCTGGAAGTTTTTCTGAGAACGTCTGTCAAACATTAAATTAAGCTGATACAATAACAGATTTTATGGTACTTATAAAACTAAACCCAAATGGTTTCAAGAATACTTTAGCTCATCCCTCTGTTTACACACACAGAAACTCCTAAAAATCTTAGGTTCTTGTCAGTCTGCAAGTGCAACAGTTAAATCCTTCTGCTATTTTTTTTTAACTGTGTGGACATCTTCCGAAATCTTCCAGAACCAAATGCTACCAAGAGCAGTGCATAGAGCTGAATGGTTTAGAGCAAAACAAGGAGGGGGACAAGGTAAAACTGCATTGACTCAGCATGCAAAGTCAGCAAAGCTACTCTGGGTCTACTGAACCATTTCTACTCAATTTATTCTGCCCTTAGGCTTTGCTTGGGAGTCTTTCTGATTCATTCATTACATAGTGTATAAGTACTGTGAGTTTTAATCAAGAGCTTCATATTTTTCTCATCATTGCCATTGCCAAATGTAAATACAATCCCAGTATATACTGAGAAAATATTTCTTCCAGGGGCAGCAAACTGTCAATGCCAGTCTAGAAGAGGTGGAGGAAACCTCTGCAGCATGGTGTATGCTCGTGTATGTTCGAAAAGAATGAACTTAAATTGCTGAATCTCTTTGCTGAGGGTTTCTGCAGAGAAGTAATAGTTAAAAGATCATGGAAAAGGAGAAGGGATCTTGAAAGGAAATTAAAAAAAGCTTGTTCGGCCAGAAAAAAAGGAAAATCTGAAAAATTATTTTCAGTTAAACACAGTACTGGCTCCTGAGCATGAACATAAACATAAATATAGACTGGGAATTAGAAGTACTTTCTAACCACAACAACCTTCCAGCGGGATTAATAGGAGAAAATACCTAAACCAGTTTAAAATGCATTTTTTAAAGTTCATGAAAGGTTTTGTAACAGCAGCCTTCAGCAGTGGGGAACTGAAGTCACAAGGAGAGGAATTCTCTGTCCGTTTTTGTGTTCCTAGACTATACAGACAGATACAGACTTAGCAGGAATTATCAACATATCCTTTATACCAGTCACTCAATCCACCGCATCTGGCAAGCGGGGTCCTGCCGCTCCTTGTCACATTACACACTGTGTACACGCGCAGACACGCATACACACACCTAAACCTGACAAGCAACTAATAGCCTCAGTTCATGTCCAAAAAGGTATAAAATTAGTCTGATTTATGGTTTCCTGGCTGACAATAAACTGCTGTCAAATCTTTGTCCCTTTTCTTTTTCAGTGACTGGTAACCATGGCTACACAATGTAATAAAGTTAAGTGATCCACAATGCTGTAATACAGGGTGTGTTTATTGTAACTGCTTTTGTTATGAAACCCCAAGAAGATAAAACTAGTAATTCAGGGTGAAATGGAAATTAGCTACTAGTTAAAATTTTGCTTGTATTTTAATAAAAAATGCATGCTTTGTTGAATGGCATAATTTCTTTTCCTGAATAATTTATGACAGCCAGTCTGTCCCATTGAAATGTTCTTATTAATTTTAATGAGCTTGTCAAAGCCATTCTAGCCATTTTATGTTTAATAGATTTAGCCGGGGTAATATTTTAACCCCTTGCTTCTTTTAAATGGCATAAAAATCTGTTTGATACAACATACCTTTAAAATAGCTTTTTCATTTTTTTTAATTTATAGATTAACATCTACAGTTCATTCAAATATTAGGAACATTATGATTCCCTATAGTATATTTTAAATTTCCATATAAATTTGAAGTTTTCCTCCACAGGAAGAATGAATAGGAACTTGGAAAAAAGGTAGATTTGTAGTAAACAGTCTTGTGGGGAGGGGAAAGCGTTTCAGTTGCAAGTTTTTGAAGGTAGTGTTTTCATTTACATTACTGTTTTTTTCCATAGTTTAAAGTCAAGGTAGCTAAACATTTTCATCTTTTCCTTGAATGCCTTCTTCCCTGCATTCATGCTCTTGGAACATCAGTATTTACCTGCAAACCTTTTGTTATCTCTAGTTACCTGGGTTGGCCCTGTCAGGACCAAACTCTGGTATAAAAGACACGGAAACTCCATTTAAGAACTAACCAAAGCAGTTTTACGTAGAAATGCGAGGAGTAGAAAATAAAAATATTATTACTCGTACATCTAAAGGGATAGGAACATGCATCCTTTGGTTGAAACATGACCCAGTTTGGATTAGGTGACTCAGTTCTTTTCCATGAGAACTGATCCGTTTCTGTCAACTATTTCTGAACTACAGAAACATTTCAACAACTTATTTGTATATTCATCATTCTGGTCATGAATGGAAACAATCTTCTCCAAAAGCCCACAAAACTCACTAGAAGTTTCTATATGGCTTGGCTGAGCTAAATTTCCATACCTATCACCCTAAAAAAAAAAAGGAGAAGGAGCTAATTTCTACTAATTCATATATAACCTGTAAGAAATTAAGTCAAAATTCTCTATCTGTACTCGCCTCAGAAGTGCAGTCTTCAAATCTGAGGCCAGGTTTTGTAGGCGGTATCCACCTCTAGCTTATTTTTCTACTTCTAGATTTTATTTTTTTTTAAACTCAACACATAAATTTATGATTTTAGCTGATGATAAACAAATATGTATGAGATATGGAGACTCATTCAGCAAACGGACGCTCTGTTACCTGAAAATAGACAGGTGAGCAGGAACTCTATTCAAAAATTGTATTATATAGAATATTAGTCTGAAATTTTTAAAGATTAAAAAAAGGCAAGAAGATAAAATTAAGTTCAAGGAACCAGTAAATTTTTAGATTAATGAATATTGGAAAGTGATCACATAATTGATTCATGCTACTTCAGTTTTAACAGGTTTGGTAACAGCTTGGTACAGGCTCAAATATCCAAACTCCAGACCTTTCTTACAGTAGTGGTCCAGTGTTTTGCTCATTAGTGGAATGTGTCCAACAAGGGAAGATTCTTAAGAAGAAGAGAAGACTTTCTCTGACCCATGGTCAGAGAAAATAAGCTAGAACTATCTGTGGCAGAGGGAGGACAGGATGTGCTTATACGACCACACACCTGCAATCCCCAGTAGCCACAAGGATGATTGTTATTGTTACAGTACAAGCCATAAGTACTTGAATTTTTAACTTTTTAACATTTATGTAATGGTGGGAACCTGCTTACACTTGTGCTAAAGTTCAGCTGCTCTGAGCTATGAAACAGTATAGAATCTCTCAGTGACACCAAATAAAATGCTAATTCCTTTACAGATAATTTATTACAGTCTTCTGGACGCTTGAGTCACAGAGAACAGAGATTACATGTAATGGACAAGAATACCTTGAGAACATGCTTTCATGAGATGCTTCAAATACACATATGTTGTTGTAATGATTTTAAAATTTAAAAAGTATGAAAGCAAGCAATGGGATGGTAAGTATTTATTTTTTTCCTCTTCACCATCATACTATTACACCGCAATAAGGAGTTTAAAAATGTTGTGTCTCCACAGGCCTCTAAGTCCACCCCTGGGCTACAGGAGGGTTTCTTATTATAAAATTAAGTACAAGAGGAAAAAACAGATATACAGTAAGTAACCATAAAAGTCTGTATGATATGAAAGAAGGTGAATTTATCTTCCACAAGAATTTTAAAGACTGAGTCAAGAAAAACAGAAAATCAATTAAAGCATACAGTTCTCCCATTTTCTCTGAAAAATTTAATTTATGACTCAGCATGTAACCTCTAAGACAAAAATGTTCATGTGAAATCTTTCAAATGAGCTTGTAAACCACAGCAGAAGGCTTATTCTGGCAATTTTTACACTTGCAATATTTTTTGTAGTCTGCTAAAGTACAATTCTGACTTATTTTTTGTGCTCATAATTGATGCTGTCAGGGCTTCAAAATCTGTTGCAGACTTCCTTCTTTTACTATACTCAAAATTATGATGGGATTGCATTCAACTTTATTTTCTGCAATGGGTTTCTCTTTGCAAGCTACATATGCAATTTAACCACCAGCGTTTGATGGATCTCAATTACTACAAAACCTCCTTAAGTCTTACTACATAGCCAGAATTACAGCCACTCTGAAGCTGTAAAACAAGAGAGCAGTTTTGTGACTTGCCAAACAAAACAAAAACCAAAAAATCGCTATAATGTGAGAAAATTCAGATTCAGAGGTTCTAGAATTTGATTTTCCAGTGCACTAAAGACACTTGATACTTACAGACTAAGTGCTCATTTCTGGTCACTCTTTGTCCATCCGAGCCTCATGTTCACAGGAGAGTGGTAATGCTGGAGCCTGCTCTCAATCTGTAACAATAACTGGGAGCCTGGGCAAAATTCATGTGCAAACTGGAATCGTATTTGCACTCCCATGATGTTGCTTAGAAGCTTGAAAAATTTAGTGTCTGCAAGAAGTAAACCAGCATTTTTATTTCTTTTGTGTACTCATGGTACTAGTGATAATCAGAAGGAAGCATTTTAGAACAGATATTTTTTGTTATGGGGATGATGGGGAAAAAAACCCAAACCAACCCTAAACTACAATTGCCATAATAAGGCTCTGCCAGAGACAACAGTGAAACTCTAAAGGCCTAAGATGTCCACATCAATAAGAACATCATCCAGGGTTACATCAGGGTAAAACAAAATAGCCTAGAACATGGCTACGCCATGCTTCAGAGCATAAACCGTATCACTCACAGCTTTGCATTAGGAAAAGATGTCATCACAGCATGCCGTAGCAATTCTTCCCTGGAGCAACAGATTACGGCCACTGTCAAATTAGACCAGAGGGACATTGATCCTGTGGTGCATGTTTGACATTCCTGAGCTCCAAAAAAACCTTAGTGAACCCGTTTGTTCAAACACTCTAAAACCAAAGCTGAACTACACTATGTTTTTTACATCCTCTTACATAACCAGGCAAATATTGTCATTCAATTCAGCATATCCCTCAGGGAAGTGGGATACTACTCTTGGAATAAATTGACGTATAATATCTGCCATGCCATCAGGTCTGTCGTTTAGCATTTGGTCTGTAACATCTGCACCGAACAATTTTTTTCTTTGCTGAACGTTTCGCCCACATTGCACTCAACAGAACCAGTACAAAACCAGCAGTATGATTTTGCGCATCAGGATTGCATAATACTGGATACGCTTTAAAACAACAGAGTAAAGGCTGACAGTGAAACCTTAACTTTGTCATATACCATACAAAAAAATAACTGTAAATAAAGAAAGTGGAGCAAGGAGCATCCACTGCAGAGTAATGTAAATCTAGACAGTCAGCTAATGCTTAGGAGGGCTCAGAAAAAGAGGAGGAGAGTCCCCAGGAGAAAAGAAACTGCTTAAGGGGTAATAATCGACTTGGAAAAAATCCCTAAGGCAAGAAGGAATCTAAAGGAGCATAAATACAAATTAAGATGATGAAGCAAATGGAATGTGACAGGGAACAAGAGAAAAAAACAATCAAGGATCAAATTCTATTACAGACTTTCACTAATCTTGTAAAACACATAATAAAGAATACACTCTAAAAATAGTACATGACACCAAGACAGGAAAGGTTATAAGCACAGCATCAGAATAAAAAAATGACCTTAGAAAAGGTCTGATGGAATTCAACACAGAAGCATTATATTTGAGAAGAAGAAATAAAATGCAAAACTTTAAGAATGGGTGGAATAGGTGATTAGACATAAGAATTCTAAATTTTTTTATTGCTATTTTATATTTTGAATGTTGAAAGGAAGCCTTTTAAATTTCAAATCTTATCTGGGGTGAGCAATTCTATTGCAATTTTATTCTGAACAACTGAAAAAAGTCTTCTCTTTTGAGAGAAATGAACAAAGCAGTTAAGGTAATAAGTTTCCTTGTTCATGCAGAAAAGAACTTACTTTATGGAATATTCCGTGAGCAAGTCTAATTCTGCCTCTTTCTGATGGTAACAATCACTTCAGCCTTATTTTGCATATCTTCAAATTCTCTTGTTCGTGCCAGTCTCAAAAACTAGCTGAAAGCTTCATTTAAACATATATGTTTATATGGTGGACAATTGTAAGCAGGTCATCATATAACACTGAGGTAGATTACAAATGTTGTGCCTCTGAAACAAATTCCTTTTTCCTGGAATTTTCTCTTTGAAAACACAGCATCTTTACTGAAAACTGCAGTGAAAAAGGCTTCTCCAGATGGCAGTCCCATCCATGTACAATATCGCTTCCTACAGTGTTGCTCTTAACTTCCTACCACTGCTATTTAAGGGTACAAACTAAAGCTTGTGTCTGGAGAACTGATTAGCCACTATTCTGCAGTATAAACACAGAATATTTCCATTTTGAACACTCCTAATCTCCCAGCACTGTCCCAATTACCCTGGACGCCAAGATTGGCATTGGAAAATATTCACTGAGCAGCTCAACCTTCTGCTACTTCTTAAGAGTAAGTGATACACCCGAGAAGCCCCACTTCCACACACAGGAAAGTTTAACATCAACGTTGACACACATATCTTTTTTCCCTGGCATGATACTATCACTTGGCCAGTTCAACCCGCCTTATACTCTGCTTGAATTTAATAAGATGCATACAACTCTGCAGTAGTTGCCTTGCATCTTTACACAGTGTTAAAACACTTGGTATGGGAATGAATCCTCCCTGTACACCAAATTCTGCCACCCTACTAAAGGGATGTTCAAGGTACATAGGAAGGATGATTCAAGATGCTTCATGGGTTATTCAGTGGCATACAGGTCAGCTTGAACTGAAGTCTTGGATTTTAACAGCCATTGCAAAAGTTCAATAAATCTTTTGTTTCTTCCTACCAGTCATTTTCCCTTGAGATGTTTTGCAGGGAAAAAATAAGAAAAATGATGTGTTAACCAGTACATAGCTCTTTTTCAACAGAAATCATTCTAGGAGGCATGGAGGGTTATATTTTCCCTTTTGGAAGCATCCCAGATAGATACGCTACTCTGGATTCAGGATTTAGAAAGATTAACATCCCTCCCCACCATCTTCTGAAAACAATTACATGAAAAATAAAAACTTTCCAAATAATATTTGGCTGAATATAAAACCACTCAGTTATCAGATTTATATATAGGGGTTTTTATCTGGGACCATGAACCTATCAGATATCAATCACCGTGCTCCAGTAGTAGCTAAGGATAGAATCCACAGCTCTTTTTCTTCGTAATATGCTCTACATTTGGTCCCTACATATAACTGTAGGTTTTTTGCATCTACAACCAGAGAGTTCTTCCTTTGCATGTGAGATACTTAGCTATCAACTTAATTTTCTATGACACCAAACCACTAAAGATCAAGGAAGATTAACCATTAAAACACGAACAGATGTCATCCTCAGTTCAAAATCATTAAGCATCATTATCTTAGAGCACCCGCATATTTCTCCTGCTCACATATACTTTTCAAAGATTTCACTGAAGTAAAGAATGCTCAAAAAAGTTTTTAGGGAATACAAAGGTGACATCAAATATTTCATTTATTTCTTCCAGATAAAAATCCAGCAAATCATTCCCCAGATAGCAGTACCAGAAACCCCACTTATTTTCTTCATTTGGGAAAATCATTATCATTAAAACAGTAACAGCTTGGCCAGTGACAACCACGTGACAGAAGGATGGATGTCCTTCATTCCTTTAATCACATACTTAAGACCTATCTCAGAAAAATGTTGGTTTTCAAGAGAATCTTCCAAAGGAAAGAAACTACTGAGAAAAAGATATTAAATATTCACTGATCTTTAAACAAAAAACTTTGAACAAAATTGTTGTTCAGAAAGAGAAACAAGTATTCCAGAAAGAGCAGCAAAGTTCCTGATAAGATGATGTACATTCAAGTAAATTCAGATACTTTTTAAAAAGAGTCAGGGGACATCAATCTATAGGCGGGTATTAAGTGTTTTACATTTATTTTGGCCTTTCAGATCTTATAAATCATGTATCAAATGAAGTATAAATTCACTTGCATATCAGTTCTTCAGTCATCTAAGGACCTAGGCTATTGCAAACTATTTTACTAATCGGAAAAAACCCAATGCAATTGTTGGACAAAATTAATCCCAGTAAGCACATGGAGGATAAAAATGTTCATTTGATTTTTTTTCTTTAATTTATGAATTTGTTCTTGTGTTATTTACACAGGTGTTCCTTTGGTATTTTGGATGCCAGAAATGCATATCTGCTTACAAAAAGATATAGAAAAATATTTTCCTGTCTACTGTAGGTGTGTAAATACAGGTAAGTCTTGTTTTAAACATATAGGGGATGCAACTATGTTCACTGAACTGTATTTTGCAGGCAAAACATACCAGGGACCCGACGTTTTTTAGACAAATAAGACCAAATTTTCAAAGTACTTTCTAGCTACTGAATGCTTGAAGATATCAAGTATAAGATATTCATGTATGAATAAGTGAAGATATTCATGTATGAAGTCCAGTAGTGAAAGTATAATAAACCTTACATTCTTAGAAAAAATATAGAAGGAGATGATAGGTAACCAAGAATCCCTCCACCCCCCATCCTTCCCTCACCTCCCTGCTTCAAGGCCAGCTGCTTTTCTTGGAGCTGAATCTGAAAACTACCACGAAGGGTCAGTTTGATTTGTAGTCCTCGCAGTAAGTGGGGTTTTTTTGTTCCTTATGTAATATGTGCATGCATAAAAGCTACATAAAATCTGGTCATTGACTCTTTCAGATTGTAACTTCCAATGCAACAATGTAAGAAATCTCAGGAATAATGAATAAGGCCTGGAATGTATTCCTTTGTCAGGAAAAAAAAATGTTTAATGTACTGAAATCTTGTAGAAAGGTTTTTGAATACACACAAGTTCCCAGGGAAATGACAGCTCAAACTACAGTAATTCTGAACCTTCTGATCAAATCTTTCACCAAATAAAACATGAGTCAGGGTATTATTCAGTTCATTATTATGTTCACACTATCATAACGTTATAGTGAATAGTATAAATAGGTATTTAAGCATCTATCTGAAATATTTAGAGGAAAAAACCCCACCTTGCATTATCATGGGGAAGATAATCTAAGTGTCATCAGTGAAAGGTCTCATGCTGCCAGTATTAAGAGATTGTTGTAATTATGTAAAGCCTGATAGGGGATTCAAGTAATAAGCAACTAAAGGAGGATAATATAATTACTCCTAATCAACATGGGTACATGGAAAATAGATCTTGTCAAATTAAGTTGGTATCATTTTTATGAAATTATAAATTCAGTTGATAAAAATCATCAAGGCACATACTAATGGGATTAAAAGCTGAGTAACAAATAGATCTTAACGTGCAATGTAAATAGGGAATACAACAAAGTGGCTATTTTTCTTTCATCACACTTTTCCAGGACTGATTTTACAATTATTTATATTTGTACGGAGCTGAGGACAAAAATAATTCAGTCAACGCTGATAAATTTCATTGCCGACTCAATGAGTGATCAAGGAAGGCAGGTACAATCAATGAAGGAAAAATTCAATAGGGTAACATGTGCATTCGGGAGCAGAGGATGGAGGCCATTCTTACAGTATGAAAGAAAGAGTTTGAGATTCCCCAGGCAGGACTCAGATAAAGGAGACACAACTCAGTCTCTTCTCCTTTGCCATCAACCTGAACACCTGAATATTTCCTCAAAGATCTCGACATATAGTGCATAAAAGCCCTTCACAGAAACACACTGGTCCCTACTCCCAATGATAAGAGAAGGGGGTGCAATGGTGAGTTCCAAGGAAAAGAGCTGACCCACCAGTGCTGTGGGGCAGTTCCATGAGGCTGAGAGCCTGGAAGCATGCAATTGTTCTCCAGTGGAAGAAGCTGCTATAGTACTAAGCTGAGCTCAAAGCCCTGATTCTGATCAAGCTATAGTTATAAGGACAGCGGGTGAAAGAAGCAGTAAAAGAATTACTGAAAGCAGTAGAAGACATAGAATGTGCTATAGAAAAAAAATCAAGCAGCTCTGTTTATCTTAAAGGATGGAGATGAGCAGCTAGAAGAGTGCTTATACGGCTCTTCAGTTTAATTCACTACAGATGAACACAGAGAAATTCAGAAAAAAATAAACGAATGTCTTTGCAAGTGAGAGTGGTTAACAACAGGAAAAACTACTGGGAGAACACTGCAGGGGAATATCATAGTGGGTTCTGAATGTTGCCTATACACAGAAAACTGTGATTTAGTTCCGAGTTAACTAGTGCACCTGAAGGAACATGCTCTGGAATCCTAAATCCAACATTACATAGAAAGTCATGAAGCCACAGTCTCTTCTGGCTAGAAGCCTTTTTCAGCCAAAAGAGCCTTTTTGTCAGCCCAAGAAATACCCTTCTTTATACGCAATTTTTAGGTATTGTCCTGGTTTCAGCTGAGATAGAGTTAATTTTCTTTCTCATGGTTGCTGTTTTCAGATTTGGTGTGAAAGGAATGCCAATAATGCATATTGTTTTAGCTGTTGCTAAGTGATGTTTATCTCTTTTTTTCTGCTTCCCATAGAAGCTGGGAAGGAACACAGACAGAATAGAAGGGCCAGTGGAATATTCCATACCACAGATGTCATGCTCGGTATATAAATGGAGTTGGCTGGGGGAGGGTAATCTATGATCTCTGCTGAGGTTGGGCTGGGCAACCAATTCACTGGATGGCAAGAACAACTTGTGTCTTGTATAGTCTTTTACCATTATTATTATTGTTGTTGTTTTCCTTTTCCGTTATTGTTCTATTAAACTTTCTTTGTCTCAGCCCACGAGTTTTGGGGTTTTTTTCCCTTTCCCTTCCTTTTCTCCCTCTTCTCCCTACCCTTCTAGGGGAGAGGAAAGGGGGGTTAAGCGAGAGGTTGTGTGGTCCTAGTTGCTGGCTGGGGTTAAACCACGACAGGTATATTTGTCATATTCTAGATCAGAAAATATCTTATCCTCTCCAGTCCATCCCAGTTCATTTATGTGAGGGAATCCCATCCTAAATTGTCAGAACCTACTTTAACCTTTAGGCATGAGACGTGACAGAATAATATTTATGTCCACAAATATATTTTCTTAACTGTTTCATTACATGTTACTGCAACACAATCAGAATGTATTGCGTTAGACTACATAAAGTGTGTTTGCTTCAGCATATAATCTGGACTCAATGTAATTCCAGACTTTCCAAGTTCTTGGGAACAGTCAGATACAAAAAAGATTTTTTCTCTTATTTTTATATGTATATTGTAGAGCTACTTGTCACAGAAATAACATACAACTCAGAAGAACTCACAGGTTTGTAGAGTATTTCCAGGTTACAAAGTAATACCAGATCCTAGGAGGCAAATATCTCACTACTAATTAGAAATAGAGTTTTAAAAGAACTTTTTCATTATTTCATTTTCAGTTTTATATAGTCATTTTCCATTGACTTTAAAAAGGAGTAAAACTTCCTGAAGGAAATAGGACTGGAAGAGACCTTCTGAAAGTGTGGTGTGCATCCTGTTGCCTGCAAGCAGTCCTAAAGGGCTGAAAAATTTCAGTAGAAAAGAGATAATTTGCAGTTCTACATCCACATCTGTATTTTGGAGGAATTGGAGAGGGAAACATAGGGTAGAAATTCTCTTCTTCAAGGAAAGGAATATGAATTTTCTTTTGTAGAAGAGCCAGCTTTAAAATTATCTGTGAAACTACTGTTTCCCTTTTAAAAAGTGAAACAGTAGTTTCACAGATAATTTTCTCTGTATGACTGGATTTTACTTCCCCTTTCTGTTTCACTACAGTTCAGTCCCTAGAACAAAGCTGAGCTAACAGTTTATTCTTCTATCTAATGGCACTTCCCAGACATTCCTCCTCCTGTGGGAGATGTCCTTGAGGATGTCCACAAGCTGTACCCACGAATACAATCTGGATCTATTTTTAAGGGGAAGTAGGCAAACAAGCTCTTTTATACAAACACTTTGGCTTTTCTTAAACCATTAGAATTATTATCTGTGAATTAGGAAATATAATCACAGTACAAGGCAATATGTGGAGTGGAAGACAACATCATTGAAAGACGGATGTGTAGCATACGAATTGTGGAATTTTCCAGCCATATGAATACTACAGAAACAACTTTATCAAGAGCATGGGAACATGCAAGGAAGTGAACCTATCACCCAGCTGAGGCTGAGCCATGAGCTGATAAAACTGGTTGTACAGTTTCTACAACTTTGGGAGAGGTTCAGCAGTAACAGCAATAATAGCAATATTCAGAGACAAAACCAACTCAACTGTTGTTCAGCAATAATAACAACTTTGGGAAAGGTCCACTAATAATTTTGCAGCAGTGAGTTAATCTGTTGTTATTATTGAAATTAATGTCATAGAAATACCTAAAGGAACTGGAGAAAAAAAACTTCTTTTCAAGTGTGCTTGGAAAGCACAGTTTGCTTAGCACAAGATACCGTAATGTGATTTCCGAACTGTGAAGAAAAGTAAGACCTGCAAAGAGTTTTAGAATCACTGAGATTCTGAGTGTCCACAGTATTAAAGGCTTTTCAGGAAAATGACAAGCACCCCTCTCACCCTACACTTTCCCCCATAGGTGCATGCCCATACACAGAGCAGCACTGGCAGGGCAGGATCTTGCCAGCCAAGGCCTGTCCCACCACCCCCAGTGAGGTGGGGATATCCTCAGGGCTGCTTGTGGTGACAGAGCAGGGCCAAGCTCTAGCTGGGACCACAAGTGGGTCAGGATCTGGATCAACAGGGCACAGGCACAACATGGCTGCAACATAGCTCAGGCATGGATCAACCACAAGAACCTCAGCAGCCCCAAGCAACGGAGGAGGGAGCCCCAGCTCAGTCTTCCTAGAAGAGCTGCTTGGAGCAAACCTCCAGGAATGTGTCTGCTGTTCCTTTCATGGCCCACAGCTGAACTATTTCTAAGTTGTCCCTGAGCTCAGGCAGCCAAACCCCCAGGAAGGTCAGGGGAAAATCACTCAGGGCCCTGACAGAGATCTCTTAAAGTGACTCATGTCTCAGGACAAATGTTGTCTTACGCTTTACAAAGGGGTGAGCCGCTCCACTGCCATTTTGCAGTCTTTACCTCAGGCAGCTTGCCCGAGTAAAGACTGTGTGGGAATTGCAGCATGCCAGCTGTGCCTGTCTCCTGTAAAGGATCTTCATTAATTTCTCAACTCCTACCCTTTTTATCTTATTTTCCGAGCAACAGTATTTTTCTGAGGTCATGAGGCTGATGGCAGCAGTAAGATATTGAAAGTTTAGGGCCACACACAGGAGGCCGAGTTCATTTAGCAGCCGCCATTTGCTTGTCATCAAAGGTCCGAGTTTAGAAATTGTTCCCATTAGCAAGTGGAATCTGAATACTTGATGTAACTTTGAATGGTTACAGTTGGGACTGATACCACCGTTTGTCATTAAGATTCTCTTAGGTCTCTTCATTGTAAGAGCTCATCTTCCCAGTTGCCAAGCTGCAAATATCGGTGTGAGCGGGTATTTTGCTTGTTAGATTTCTGCCGCTGACAAGTACTATTTGAAGGTATTCTATGTTGTCTGGCCGAGTTATCTGAGAAGGTTTTTTGCTGTTGCAAAAATAACTGTAATTTTGAAGATTTTAGAGAATCAAACAAATTCTGATGACCTTTTCTTTGAAGTTTGGAATCACTATGCTTTGGAGGAGGGAACTCAAATGTTTAGAGTTCTGTCTTGGACACAAAACAGTAAATTTCTGTTCCAACAAAAATGGTAATATGCTGTGAAATTCCAGGTGGTATAGAATGCGTGAGAAATGAAATCACAAAGGGAAATGCCTGTGGTTAACTGGCAGCTGGAATCAATGTTTAAAGCTACAAAGAGCCCAAGAGCAGGCCCAAATCACCCAGGTTAGCTGAGTGTGCTTAGCTGCAAGGAAGATGCTGTCCACTGTTGCTTAGTGGTTCTTAGCTGACGTAGTAATATCCCATCAAAACTTAAAGAGTGGAATTGTGAACATCAACGCAGTGAGACAAGTTGTCAAAGTTGTTTGGGAGAAGGAATAGACTGGAGCCTAGACTGGAGCTTTTCTGGCAGCGATGTAAATTTTTTTTGTTGTAGTATTATGTATAAAGGATCCCCTATGAGGTGGGAGTCTGCTGGGAAAGAACAACAAACCCATTGTCTAAAACGTTTTACTGGCAGTCTTGGAATCTATTTGCATCTGAGAGTGGTTCTCACATACTAGGCAGTTTATTTAGACTAGGCTGTTCTAGGTTATGTTCATTCTATGTTGCCTGAATAACACCATAGGTAAGTTCGCAGGATAGTNAGGCTGTTCTAGGTTATGTTCATTCTATGTCTATAGGTAAGTTTGCAGGATAGCTCAAAAGCCAGAAATCCACCTGAAACCAGAGATTTCCATTTCAGACTTACAGAATACACATACTCTGAAAAAAAATTACATCCTAGACATCTCAAGTTAAGCACTCCTTCACCACGTAGATTTGACACTAATGCCTTTGATCCACAGCCATAAAATACCTTCTTCCTTTACCACTGTATGTGATTATTCAAGAAATACACATTCTCTAGTCAAGTCATTCATAGAAAAGGACACTAACAATAACTGTGTTAGAGGCAGATGTTGAATAATGTATGATAAATAAAGCATGGGATCACGGGCTGTAGAATGAATAAGCTGAACTATAGCATAGCTGCTTGTTAATAGACAACTGAATTATAACAAGTACATTGCAAAACCAACAAGCATTATTTTAAAACACTATTGTGTTTTAAAACTTTCAGTGTTGGCTTGTGCTAAGGTCTTAATGCTGGAACTTGCCAATTTTGGCAGGGCTTTACTTTGCAACCTCCTCTTCTAACAGTTTGTTTAATGCAAATGCTATTTGAACAAGATGCAGCACACTTACAGCTTTATTCTAGCTGTTGTGATTATTTTCATTAAGTTAATACACTGGGGGAGGAGGAAATGAAGCAGTCAGTGGATTTTGATCACATTTCTGTTTGTTTTGACAGACAGCTCAGCTGTTAACAGCTCTGTTGACTCACCTTCGAATAGCCCAGCATTACTTAAGGCAGCAGGTCTCACTGTTGAGCCAGATTAATACCAAACAGGGTATGCTCAAGTACAATAATTAGGAAATTACAAGGAACTAAAAGACTGAGATACAGACAAGGTGCTACCAAGCACCAGACAAATTCCTTCTCTGTTTAGCTGGATATTACCAGTGATTTAAAGCTGGATTTTGAGTTTCACAGTACTCTTCCCTCCTCCCTATCCCATTTTACAGTGATTACAATTAAACTACCTACACACACGCATTGGCAAAGATTATTATAATTTAAAAAAATATCTTTATGATACTCTTGTCTAAAAAGGAGATTTGAAAAAGAATTGTTTATAAATGCTCTGAACAGCACCCTGAGCAAGAACTTTAGAGCAGTGTGCACACTGTTTATACAGCAGCCAAAACCTCCAAGAGCAAAAGTACAAAGTAGAAAATGCCTTGCAACAAAAGAAGTTAGATACATTCAGTTGAAACTTTCCAATGTTCTTTTCTCTCAAGTGACTAACCATGTTCCTCTGAAGTTGCTGGAAATCATGCAGAAGATGAACCCCAGACTGATCTACTGGTATCTTCAAACCTGCGTGTATACCAGCTGCCTGAACCACATACATAGATGGACAATTTTTCCCAAGAGCAAGTACAAATGGGATGTTTGATGACTATTTCTAACTCTAATCTTGTAGCAGAACAACATATAACAACACACCTCTCAGGGTCTAAACAAGCATCTGCTATGCTCTATGAACAAACGGTACACAGATGCTGGAAATCATCTGGGAGGAACAATTCACAATTGATAAGCTAAAATAGAAATCAGCCCATAGGGAAAAATAGAAAAGTGTGCTTTTCCCCAGAAAAACCTCTTAGAAACTACAGTGAAAGGGGTTTGTCTTCTGAGCCCCAAAGAGCACTGATGCCAAACTAGAGATTATCAGTTTCTTTAAGATGGAATATCTAGTTACCCCTATTCAGAAAGAGAAAATATAGTTTCTCTGACAAACTGTTAAAGGACTGCCAAAGCCACAGAATTGTTACCTGGACTAGAAAATAACCACGAGATACTTGATGAAGTTGGCCACTAAACCTGTTAGCCTAACACAAAAAGTAGCCAGATTCTCATAATTTGTACCTGAAAAGTAATGTGGATCTGTTACCTATAGAATTCTTCAGGCTTATAAATTTCAGGGTTTTTGTTGTTTTACAAAAGCTAGAATTCAAACACCATCCACCTTTCTTCTACCCAACCACACTCACTTTTCGAAGAGGACATGATTTCTCCAGTCTTTCATACGTTTCCTAACCTGCAAAGATTCTCATGGATACCCTCTAACTGCACAAAAAGCACTTCACCCACCCTCTAAGCATCCTGCAATAGATTTCATCAGGCCCAGACTATTTAAAACTGCCTGACTTTAATTAGATTTTTTTTCCTGGTACTGCTAAATACTTCACCTGTTTGAAATATCTGAGCTTTCTTTTTTGCAGCTGCATCTCAGCAGTAGTCACTCCATGACTAATTAGTGCACAGAGATGCTTCCAGCTGCTGTGCTTAGCTGGGAGGTTTTGATGGCGAGGCCGCTCCTCACTGATCTGCTGCTAGTGCACCACCTTGTACTTTGAAACTCCACGCTCATTTCCTCAATTGCATTATTTCTGTCTTCACAGAATCACAGATTTTCAGAGTTGGAAGGGACCTCTAGAGATCATCTAGTCCAACTCCCCTGCTAAAGCAGGATTGCCTAGAGCACATTACTCAGGACTGCATCCAGGCGGGTCTTGAAAATCTCCAGAGAAGGGGACTCCACAACCTCCCTGGGCAGCCTGTTCCAGTGCTCTGTCACCCTAACTGTAAAGAAGTTTTTCCGTGTGTTGGAACGGAACTTCCTATGTTCCAACTTATGCCCATTGCCCCTCATCCTGTCATTGGGAACCACTGAAAAGAGACTGGCTCCATCCTCCTTCAACCCACCCTTTAGATATTTATAAGCAGTAATAAGGTCTCCCCTCAGCCTTCTCTTCTCCAGGCTAAAGAGTCCCAGCTCTCTCAGCCTTTCCTCATAAGGGAGATGCTCCAATCCCTCAATCATCTTGGTTGCCCTTCGCTGGACTCTCTCCAGCAGTTCCCTGTCCCTCTTGAACTGGGGAGCCCAGAACTGGACACAGTATTCCAGTTGTGGCCTCACCAGTGCCGAATAGAGGGGGAGAATGACCTCCCTCGACCTACAGTTCTTCTTGACAGTGTTGTTTTATTAGTGGTATTTGTCACTAATCCACTTCTGATTTTTCTGTTCTATTCTGGAGCCATCTGTAGAAATGTTAAGTAAGATCATTATTCAGAACGGACACTGGTGACCACTTTTGTGATGGTGACAGAATAGTGCAAGAAATGCATGCGTTCTCAGGAATTTAGGTTTGTTTGATTTGTGTGTAAGTGTACGTACGCATGTGTGTGTGTGTGTACGTGTTAGCCTTTGCTGTTGCCCACAGCACAACCAGTCTATTCAGCTTCCTGCCTGCCAGCTGCACTGTTGGCAGGGCTTGATGTGAGATAGCTGCTGAATCAGACAGTCAAATGCTTGAAGTCAATATAAAATGTGCCTTAAGACCTGCCTCATGACAGTGCTCTATCACTATTTACTTACTGACCTTCAAAGAGGTCAAGATTCGATGCCGCTTTGCTCCTCTGCTCCCACGGCTGCAGCCGCTAGGGGTTCTTGGAAATTATGCCATTAACTCAATTTCTTTGTTGTATTGGATCAGAGCAGTCTTTCTGAAATGGACGGGGAGTTCCTATAAGCAAAGGTCAGTAGCAGGTGTGCAGGCTATTCCTTTCGTGGATGTGCTGGCTCTCCTATAAATACGTGGCTGGACTTTTTTTTTCTTTGAAAAGTAGATTTGAGGTACTAAATCTGTTCACTGGAGAAAGAGAAGATGGTAACAGCCTTGAACCCTACGCCCCAGCCCAGATTTTACAACTTCACAATGAGGTTGATGCTCCACTACCCCTGGCTGTTAAGAAGTTGACTTGACTTACTCTGTTGTGTCCTACACAACAGCTGCTAGTTTTGTCACTCCTTAGGTAGCCGGACCAGCACTCTGGCACTGGGTGTGAGCAGCTTATATTTATTTTAATATAAAATAGAAAAGCCTTTTTTTACTTTATTTTAGTATCTTGGAAAGATGTAATTCTCCTTGAATCTGGGCAATTCTCATATTACCCTTACATATGACCTCTATAGTATTTTGTCTCTGATCACAGAATTTTTCTGTTCCATGTAGGTTATCAGCTTATTTGGCACTTCACAGATGGTAATTCATCAGGTTAGACCCCAATTATGAGTCCTCTCCACACCACTTTTGCTTGAGATGCTGATTCCTTATAGCTTTACCAATTTTTAGAGTCTTGTACAGCTTCTTTAACTAGTTGATTCTATTAATTAGTTCCCTCGACGAATGAAAGATTGCCTTTTGAAACTGAGAACCTCATGGAATGGATATTCGGACAAGTATAAATTATGCACTGAAATCCAGCATGTCAGCTGCTCCACAGTAACCACCTGCACAGTCCCTCGGATCTGCCTAATCCCTCACTGAAAGAAGAGTAAACTGATCTGACTTTACAAACACCGTGACCATATGGACAATTGACTACTTTGCAAGTTTTCACTTCATTCCACCATAATTTGTATGTCACAGATTTAAAGATCTTCTTTCATGTACTGTTCCACTAGAATTATTTTTTATCAACTCATAATCTTATTCATATCATCCTGTGATGTTGTCCACTCATTGGATTAAGTGATATTTAACATTGAATCTTTTCTAGAACAGTCATCAGTATCTACACCTACTATAGCAGCACTAATTCTACTATCTATGCAATGGTGAAACATAAAAATTCCTGATATTATTTCTCAAATAGAACTACAGAATCACTTACTATAACCAAATGTGGCACTGGAATAACAAAAAAAAATCCTCAGGTTTAAGTAAAAGTCTTATCGATCCTTTCCTAAAAGTGTATTAAACTCAAAAGATCTTTCTTTATCCCTTTCTGTAATAAGTATTTTTCAGAAATAAAGATTACTGGTCAAATCTGTGATTCAATTATAACATTATTCTACCTGTATATGTAGAAAAGGCAGTTTAAAACACCCTTTTGCTGGCGAGTGAATACTGGAGCAATATTCTTTATTACCACACGGTGTCACCTTTATAACTCCTGAATAAACAAATTTAACCGTGAGTTTAAAAGGAAACTGTTAGCATCATTCCCTACTTTTTCCTGAACTTTCTATGATAATTTCTCTAGTTAATTTATTTAATTCAGTATGAAAATTGAATTAGCTACATATTAGGTCTGAACAGACATCTCATAAGGAATAATCTATTTAGTTTAGCTGCTGTTTCTGCTTTTGAAATTTTAGGAGCAAACTACAATTTCCTTCAATTTGCCACTTATTTAAATTTGTACAATAGATGTCATAAAAATTTCAAATAATTGCAATGACTTACAATTTAAATATTGCACACTGGATATTGGCTAGGTAATACTGCTAATATTTTTGCTCTTTGGCTGAGCACCTCTGCATTTATAGAAACATAACTCATAATATTTTTAGACATAGCTTTGAATACTGTTTTTTTAATTAAAATTTCAGCAGTAATCTTTTTTTCAATGCACTCACTATACTAATTCACAAACTCACACACTCAGAGACTCACTGTAAACTGGAGCACAGAACACAGAGTCGCAGCAGCCTCACCCCTGTAAGGCTATTGAATTCAGCAACCCCTAACAATTACAATACCACAAAAACTTTGCTAACTGAAGTCCTAAGCCAGTGCAGGTCCATAGAAACATTCCCATGAGCTTCAGCAGACTTTAAATAAATCATACCTGAAGAAAAAATAATTTTTTTTTTTATTTAAGTTCATGGAAGAGCCTAAGTAATTTCTTAAGAAAACTTATCTAAATAGAAGCATACCTTAAAAGTTGAAATTTTAGTCTAAACCAGAAACACAAGTATATCAACTATGGTCGTTGTTAGAAAACTGTTAAAGGAAATGTGAAATATGCAGAACTATTTTCAGGGAAGGCCTTGATCTTAAGTGGTCCTGTTACTACAACTTTAGTGGAAAAAAAACAGTTTACTTGAAAGTTCTTTCCTGTGATTTCTCACTCTGAAAAAAATGCAAATAAATGTTTTGAAGAATGTAAAGGTTACTGGTTTTACTATAAGCATAACTTGTTAATTTTCTCACTGCATACTTTGTCAAATTATCAGCTACAGTGACACTTTTAACAAATCATGTATAGGTATAACTTTTCTCATCAATTTTAATAAGCTGGTGTGATTTTATAATTGCCTTGTAGTCACAGATGTGGTAAATATCACTGCTGCAGTGCATTTCTACCCAGTAAATGAAGTTCAATTACTTATAGCAACATTTACTGAGACTTCCTCTTTTCTAAACCAGAAAGGATTGTCCTTCCACATAGACAGAAGTAAAACGAGTTCATTACAATGCAACATATAGCTTCAAAAAATCCCACCATCATTTGCCTCAGGAGGTGGCCCTAAATTTGGTTGAAGTCTCAGAGGGGAAATGCAGACTAAACAGTACCCAGCATAGAATAGTTATGCATTAATAGTGCATTTTGATAAGTAAAACCAGTCAAGGAACAACTCTCAAACAAAAAGAGGCAACAGGGAGCATGAAAGAGGAAACTACTCTCGTATGTTTTGCTAATCACGTCATCAATGCATTTTAGCATTTTTTTTAAAGAACTACTTCAAAATATTCAATTATGAGCTCTCCTTAATTATTCATAGAATCATAGAATCATAGAATGGTTTAGGTTGGAAAGGACCTTGAAGATCATCGAGTTCCAACCCCCCTGCCATAGGCAGGGACACCTCCCACTAGACCAGGTTGCCCAAGGCCACGTCCAGCCTGGCCTTGAACAC